>JAQZBX010034048.1:0-25141 GCA_029593785.1 Cabassous unicinctus
TGACCATGTAGATAATGAGAAAGACCCCAAAAAAGGGACCCTGCAGCTCAGGGCACCTCGTAACTCCTAGTAGAATGAATTCAGGAGGGACTGTCAGATTCCATTTGCCCATTTTATTCAGTTATCTCTTCAAGAATGTAACAGAGGGATTGTTATTAGAGTTTATGTAAAAATTATATAAATAAATATTATTTGTAGACATAATTCAGACTATTTTATATTGGTGGGTAGAAAATTATTCCCACTTATGATTTTGCAGCTAAAATAAACTGCAAAGTTGCCTTTTTTCCAATATAAGAGTGCTCTGTATAAAACATTCTGTGTACTAATACTACATAGATTAAACTCTAATTAAAGTCAATAACATTTGGAGCATATCCACTGACAACAAAACTGTGTTTGTGTGTCATATTTTTTATATTTTCATATCCTTAAAGAAAGAGGCAGAGAATAGGTGTAACTAATGAAGCTTATATTTTATGGTCCCTCAATTGCACTTCAAAGACCCTCTGTGGAGCCTTAGCAATGCACTTACACAGTGATATATATTTGTGAATGTTTTGTAAGTGAGAGGATCATGATCAATTTGGTCATCATGACATATCCATCCACAGTAAAGGCCGTCTTCTCTTTCCACTTTATCTTCTGTTCCATTGTACTTGACCTAATGTTATGTTGCTTTGGAACATCTACAGGAATTATTGGGGGCCAGCTATGTGGGAATTGAGTTACAGCTTATTTAATACTAACAAATATATTTATATGGTATGAATTAATGACATATAATTAAATAATGCTATCTGTTCCTGTGGGGAATGACTCCTAAAGGCACTCTTAGCACCCATATACTGAGGTGTATAGATATAATTAACAGAAACCATTTTATATATGGATTGTATGAATCATATGACCATTATCAGTTTGTTCATAATTGAATTTGTACTTTTATCTGTCATTCTAAATATACATTCACATGTTTGCCTTAATTTTTATTTAGAATTTATTTTTTTAAAGCCTCAATTTATATAAACTTTAAAAGCCCAAATACCTCATCCATGCATGCTAAATTCTATGGTTTATGTCAATATTCAGGCATTCTGACTTTTGAATTTTATATGCCTTATTTCCTGTAATATAGCACTGGGGAGATGATAGAATCTATATTGCATTTGATATTGATTTGTGAATTTCATATATTATATATTATAAACTGAATTTCTTCAATAACTGTATAAGAGAGAAGATATAGAGTATAACAATGTGATTCTCAAACATTTCTGTGATGAATGCAACCCTTTTTTTTCCCATACTGTTACAAAAGGAAAGTCAGTAAATCAAAGGGTATCTTCCCTGTTTGAATGCTAGGAAAGTTGTGTTAGCCTATTCCATTTGGAGTCCATTTCGAACTCCTCTCAACTTCAAGTTCTTCTCACTATAAACCTAGGAATCTGCAAGGTCGATTTTCAATTGCAATAAATATGTAGGCCCTGATATTCAGGAAAAAAATGTGGGATGGAATTATATAATGTAATGAAATATCCAAGTTTAGACCACACAACTAGCATATAGGTACTTTGTTCCCCCTCCCTTCTTCTACCCATCTACCTCCAAGGTCAAAGTCTTGTTCAGAGGAATTGTCGCTTAGAGCCACCTTGAGGCAACTGTCTGGTAAGAATGATTTTGGGTTCTTTGACTGGGTGAAACTTTCAGGAGAGTGACAGCTCTATTAGGATTCTGCTAATGTTAGTTGATGATTTTTTTGGCTTGATCAAGGAGATTGAGGTCAAGTCTTTATTGATTGGGGTAAACTATTGCCATTTTCTCTTTCCAGATGAGGTTGACTGCTGTACTTACATTAAGCCTCATTTACAAATTAGGCTTCTCTTCTTCCATTATAAAATAGCCAAAAGCTTATGCTCATTTTAAAACTTTATCTCAAATTCTAATTATTGCAATTCCTGGTACCATAGAATTTTACTGTAGAATAGGCGGTACACTGGATTCAACAAAGGAATTCAGAATTCCAGAACTAGTTGTAGTAATTTAGTGTCTTCCATGTTTTGCTAAGAATTGTTCTGCTGCTTATTGAGCCTATCTCCATTATCTGAAAATATCTCGATTCTTTTACACTGCTCCTTCCTTATGATATCTCTTATCTTTTTCACAATACGGTGTGGTACATTTTAATACTTCCTGTTAAGAATAACCATTAAAATAGACAGATGACAAAAGTTTGCAAAGGGAAAACTGATATTTCACAGTTTAGTCATGATTTTATCATATAGGACTTATGTTCAGTTCAAAAGAGTCTTTGAAATTCCACATCTCTTAAAAATCTTACTGTATACTGATTAATCTACTCCATCAAGTTGTAATGCAGATACTGAGAAAAGTACATCTAGTTTTAAGAGACAGAGCAGAAAAACAACAACAAAAAGGCAACTATTTGCATGGGGTATATTTATCTAAAAATTGTTCAGCGTTTGTCAAATATTGTAAGGGCATACTTAACTAAAATATTTATTGTTTATCAATACTGCACTGAATATAATTTTACTAAGACTTTATTATTTATCAAAAATTTCGTAGGAAAAATTTATACTAAAAAAATATATTTGCTGTTTATCTGAATTTCAAAAGTCACTGTGTTTCTGTATTTTATCTGGCAATCTTATCTTAATAGATTCTATTAGATTAGATCATTGATGATTGTTTCAGATGCTTGAACTCCCTCTGCAGAAGGGATAATGTATGATTGCCTAGTACTTGATGAGATTAGCTCTCAGAGCCCATAAGTTTTTACAGTCAGAAATTTCCAAAATCCATAGATAATCAGAATAGAAGAGACAATGCTTATCCACTCACCTTAAATCATGTACTAGATTTTTTCTCCCAAATTTCTTTCTTTTCTTTCAGTGGGAAAAAAATTATGGTTTTTGTCTCCCTTTGTGATGCTCCCTGAGGAAGCAGTGTGCAATTCATTCTTATGCCCAAATCATATGAAAGACTTCAAATATTGTCTTCACGTAACTGCTAATTGTGTAGGGCACTCTACATGTACCCCAGTGTGAAAAGATGAGGGCAATTGAAGGGAGGAACAAACAGCATAAATGATTTCTACAATCCCATAGGGACCTACATGATGTAAATATTCACTTACATAGAGTCAATGATTAAAGTTACAATGGGGAAAGAATAGATATCAGCTCAATGCAAGGAAAACTAGAACAGTTGCAAATTCATGCTTGAATAATAAATGACATTATAATACTTATTATTGTTTTTCCTTAAATTTATTAGTCAAAGAAAAATATGGCATTTTTACCTCCTGTTAAAAAATGTATCATTTGGAATTGAGGGTCCAGAAATAACAGATATGTCCAGTTGATTTTTAGTAATTGTATCAATTCCATCCAATAGAGAAAGAGTAATCCTTGGGAAAACTGGATTTCTATATGCCAAAGAACAAAGTTTATACCCTTCCTCCCACCATATAGAAAAATAAACTCAGTAGGAAAAATGGCCTAAATATAAGCAAATCAAAGTCTTGGGAGAGCACAAAGTTGAAAGCCTTTATGACCTTAGATTGAGCAATAATTCTTAGATATGACACTAAAAGCAAGAGTAACAAAATAAAAAAATAGATAAATTGGACTTCAGCATATTTAAAACTTTTGCATATCAAAGTACATTATCTAGAAAGTGAAAAGACACCTATATAATGGAAGAAAATGGTTACAAATCATGTATCTGTTATGTTGCTCAACAACAAACACTAAAAACCCAATTAAAAAATGGCAAGAACTTGAAGAAACTTTTCTAAAGAAGATATACAAATGTCCAATAAACACATGAAAAGATGCTCAGTATTAAGAGGCCCATTATTAAATTTAGTAACTTGCCTTTTATTCCTAGGTTTCTGAGATCATTTTTAATTTATGTGTGGCTGTATAAACATGTCAAAAGGTTTTTCTTGAATGATTGAGATTATCATACCTTTCTCCCTTGTTTTCCTCAATGTATTAATTTACAATAAATTTTTAATTATAAATTAACCATGTATTCCCAGAACAAAGTTCACTATCATCATATATTGACCTATGAATATATTCTTTCCATTTGTTAATATTCTATTGCACAATTTTATTTATGTTCATTATTGTTTGTGTCTGTAATTTTTTCTTGAATTTTTTGTCAAATTTGAAGACCAAGGTTTCTCTTTCCTCAAAAAATAAGTTGGTAGTGTTCACTTCTATATTATTTTTTATAAAGTGGGCATAAGATTGTCAATATTCAATTCTTGGTAGTATAAATCTAGACATTATTTGATCCTAGAACTTTCTTTGTGTTAAATTTTTATTATATTAAAAAACTTTAAAATATGGCTGTGAAGATATTTTAAAAATTTCATCTTTTGTGAATTTTGGTAAATTTTGTTTTCCACAAAAAATACTTATTCCATCAAATTTTTTACTCTTGTATATTTCTTGATAATGTTTTCTTCCTATATTGTTACTGACTGGTGTGTTTGTAGGTGTATTCCTTCTTAAATAAATGATAATGGTTTCTTAGATTATGTTAGTTTTCTCTGTCTCTGTCTCTAATTCTCTCTTTCTTTTTCTCTGTCTCTCTCTTCTTAACTAATCTTTGGATGTGATTATTAATATATTTGATCTGTATGCTAAAACAATATGACTACTTCCATTGTATTTTTTATTTTTCCATTACTTCATTGATTTGTCAACTTTTTATATTATTTTTTTCCCTTATTATTTTAGATTTGATGAATTTTCATTTCTGAATTCCTTATTTCCTAATATATGTACTTAAAATGTGACTTTTCTCATTAGCACTTTTTTTAACTGGATCACAAAATTTTTGAGATTTTGATATTGAGCAAAAGAGGGTTCTTTCCTTCCAATGTATTTTAAAGTACAACTAATGAGAAACTAGGGATTCAAGAGAGAGAATTTATTTGGTGATGAAAGTAAAGAAGAACAATTGTTTAACAGCCCAAAAATTGTATCTGCTTTTTAGGATTCTTGAGTTTTAATGGATTCAAACAAGGAAGGCTGTAGTACCATCACAATAATAAGTATATGCAAAGGTGAACCTAGTATGAATAACTATAAACAAGGGTAAATTCAGACTAGAATTACTACCACAATAGTAAGTATATACAAGGGTGAGGCTGATACAGGTGGTTTCAATAATTAAGGTGTTAACTTTTGGCTAATCTATAATAAACTGGAAAAATAAGAAAAAAAATCTATATAACATTTTTTAATTCTTAACTCTAAGTTACAACTTTGTAGTTTTACTCTCATTTACATTGAAATCCTGTTTTCCTTAAAATTTCTTAATTAAAAAAAACTAGGTTACTTAAAAGCATTTTTTAAACATTTCTAAATGCTTAAGGGTTTGTATAGTTTTAATTAAATTTCAATTTAATTAAATTTAATTATTGAGTAAATACTCAATAATGTTTTTTGAAGTGAAATTTATATAAAATTAAATTTACCATTTTAAATTACATTATTCAGGGTCATTTAGTGCATTCATTATACTATGAAACCAGTATAGCTCTCTCATTTCAAACCTTTTTCATCATCTAAGAACACTCTTTACTCATTTAGCAATCACTCCCTCTCTCCATCCCCACTCTGGCAAATTCTAATCTGCCTTCAATCTCCATAGAATTGTCCATTCTGGACTCTTCAGATTAGAATCATGAAACAGGTGATATTTGATTTCTGGTTTCTTTAACATAATTTTTTGGGTTTCATCCAAATGGTAGTATTCATCAGTATCAATAATTCATTTTTTTGTACTGAAAAATATTATACACACACACACACACACACACACACACCACAGTTTGTTTGTCCGTTCATTGAGGATCGGTATTTGAATTATTTCCACCTTTTGGCTATTGTGAAGAGAGCAGCTATGAATATTTGTGCATGATAGCTGCTTGAGATTCTGTTTTTAAATTATTTTGGGTATGTACATAGTAGTGGAATTGTTCAGTGATAAACTAATTCTTTATTTAATTTTTGAGAAACTGGCAAACTGTTTTCCAAAGTGGCTTCATCATTTTGCATTCCAACAAACAAAGTAGGAAAGTTCCTATTTCTCCATATCTTACCAAAATATGTTACTTTATATATCTTTTATTAAAGCCAAGATATGAGTGTGGAGTTGTATTTAACTGTGGTTTTGATTTGATTTCCTTAAATACCAATGATGTTGTACATCTTTCCATGTGCTTGTTTGGCATTTTCTTAACTCTTTGAATAATGGAAAATTTGTCCTTTCAAATTCTTTACACACATTTTAAAAAATGTGTTCTTTGTCTTTTGCTGTTTAATTGTAAGATTTCTTTATATAACCTGGATACTAAACCCTTATCAGATAAGTGTTCAAAAATATTTTCTCTCTTTACATAGGCTGTATTTTCCCTTTCAAGATACTGTGTTTTCATGCACAAAAATTTTCAGTGCTGAAGTTTAAATTATCTTTTTAAATTTATTGTTGTTGCTTGTGCTTTAGGAATCAATACAGAATCCATTGACTAATCAATGATCATTGAGATTACTCTATGATTTTTCCCAATAGTTGTATGGTTTTATCTTTTCTATTTCAGTCATTGATTCATTTTGAGTTAATTTATTATATAAAATTAGTTAGGAATTCAACATCATATTTTGCGTGTATTTATTCAGTTGTCATGCCATCACACGTTTCCGTTTTCCAAGTTAGACCATTGTTCAAATTCCTTAAAGTTGTTTGGCTTTTTCCTAAGTATGAAATCTTTACATATTTATGATAATGTTTTTGCTTTAGTTCATTGTCGGGGTGTACATATATGGTAGCACTGTCAGATACTATGCTTTTCAAGAATTTGAAGGGAAAAATGACTTTAAATGCACTAAAGTTTTACTTTTCTAGATTAGTGGCCAAAATGCCTAAGGAGATTACAATTGCAATATCAACAAAAACAGTCTATGAACTGTCAGTATTACAGCAAATTTCAATTACTTCTTGTATTCCCAGCAATTTATTTAACAGATCAAAAAACTTTCTTAACACACTATACCAAAGCAAACAGTAAGTAGAAACTGAATTTTATTTCCTTCTGTAAATTATAATTCATGTTTGAGATTTGTCTCTTATGTTTTTAATTATTTCACTAAGATGAAGAAAACATTAAATATAGAAAAAATGCTGTTTGTTTTTTGTTTGTTGGAAACAGAAAATAGTTCAAAATGATTTACAGATTTGTCCCCGAAGTTTTGTAGTGAATAAATATAAAATAATAAGAAAATTGTATGTCTAAAAATGTACATTAATTCAGTGCAATTTAACTCACTATTCTTTTATATATCTTCTAAAATGAAAATCTTCTTTTCCATATAGTATCTTTACTAAGTTATTTGGGGTCTATGCAGTGGAAACATTTTTAACTTGGGGTAATTTGTCTTTACAGCATGTTGTTCTTCCTTTGTTAGCAATGGAACATTCTCCAAACTCATTAAAATTAATATTAGAGAATGTGTCAATATTACTCACTGGTTTTTAAAATAGCTTTTCATCATTATGTTCTCCATGAATACTCACTTTTAATAAATTCTTTAATCCTTCCAATCTCATAACTTGAGTATCTTTCTTTTTATCTTTCATTTTATAGTCTCTGTCCTCTATCTTTATTCACTTTTTATCCTCATTTCCTTTCTGAGCTAATTACTGTTGCTGTATCTGCAATATGGCCACAAAACAAATGCTTCCATATCAAAATAGTCAAATTATTTCATGCATATTTGAATACAGCACAGGTAACATGAAATGTTTATCACAGTAGAAATGACTGATAACAGAAGGATAATATCTTCATGCTTTCAACAGTTGACATGGAAAACTCTTTGCCTCAAACTTTCTATACACAGTTGTTTTAGGCCTATAAAATATAATGAAGACAAGATTGAGACAATCCCGCCTAACAAAACTGACAGAAACACATGCTTTACTGATATACAGTATCAAAAGTAATCTTGTTAGGCAATAATAGCTCCAAAAAATTAATGGATCTGGGGCACATTCTCAATTCATAGTGTTTAATATTTTAACCCACTGTACTGCAAGAATGAACCACAATTGCTAAGGGTGATGATGAATGTTTGTGGAGTACATGCTGGGATCAGTTGTCAGAGACCATAAGTGCGTCAACAATGAGAAGCCAGGATTCATGGAAATTACCCAGATCAGGTGTAAACAGACTCAGAGACAATTCATATCAACTCACTGTGGAGTGAGTTGCTACAAAGGTCCATCATGGGAACACAAGATACAACAGAAACTTTCAACAATGATCCCTTTATTGTACAGAATAAAGAGTCCAGAATGGACAAATTTACTTGTCACTTGTATATCACAGAGTCCAAAAGAGCAGGGAAACAAATTCCTAACAGCTTATCTCCCAGGGTGGCCAAAAAGTACTCTGAGTCAAGGTCAATAGATGGCAGCTCTGCATGCCTCATTTCATGTTAGAGAGACCAGTCTATACTCTTTGAGTGTGGTTTATATCTATCCTGTGGGAGGTGGCCCTGCTACTGAGAATTTCTGTTCTGATAAGAATCATTCCTTTACTTTTTGGTCTTCAGACCAGGTAATATCAGTTGTTTTATTTTTAGGTCCAATGATTCTTTCTTTTGCCTGCTGAAATTTGCATTTGGTCTCAATTAGTGAATTTCATCTCATTTCATTTCATTTCATTTCACTTCATTTTATTTCATTTCATGTATTTCATTTCATTTCAATTTCAGCTACTATACTTTTCAGCTCCAGAATTTCTCTTTGGTTCCTTTTGATAATTCTCTCTTTATTGATATTCCCTAGTTGTTCATATATCAATATCCTAATTTCTTTTAGTTGCTTGTACATGGTTTCCTTCAGGCCTTTGGAAGTATTTAATCTGTTAAATTGAAGTCTGTATTTAGTAAATTCTGAAGGAGGGAGCAGGTAATTGAGCCTAGGACCCCTAGGCAGAGGGATCCTGAACTTACCAATAGGAAGAGGGATCCTGAGACAACCAATAGGGTAAGAGAGTTTTCAACCAATGGAATCTATTCCTTTAATTAATAGCCAATCAACACCTCCGATAGTCAGCCAATCAGCACCTCTCATAATTAGACAATCAACATCTCCTTTTTAGGATACCCTATTTACATAATATGCTAATCTGGCTTTCAAACCCTAACCAATGCCCTTGCTCAGAACCAGCGATGACCAATCAGAGCATCGCAACTGTAGCCCCACACCCAGGGGTGGTAAGACAGCTAAATATCAAGAGCAACCCCAAAGCCTGGGTTTGCATTCCATCTTCACCCTGGCCAGAGGAACATCGAGCTGAGAACATCCAGCCGAGTTGCAAACATCAACCTGTGAGACACAACACTGAGCCAAGAATGATGAGCTGAGCTGCAATTAAGAATGTCAGACTGTGAGCCAGCTGTGACACCAAGCCATGCACTTCCACCAGTGCCTTGGCCTGGCTTATGCCTCCTTAGGGCTGACTGTAACACTGAATGTGCTTCCACTGGCACCTGGGCCAGGCTTGTGCCTTGGCCCAGGGATGAGCTGTAACACTGAAAGCACTTCCACTGGTATCTCAGCCAGGTTTGTTCTCCAGCTAGGCTTGAACTGTAACACTGAGCAGATTAAATAAAGTTTGATTGTACTGAGATCACATTTTTTCATTCTGAAGTCCATCCAAACCAGAGAATATAAATGGCAACAACAAAATCAATGTCTGTGCTTATTTAGAGATGGTTTCTTTCAATAACTTTTCTCTCTTTGAATGGCCTTGTGTGTTTCTTTGTATGCTTCATAATTATTTTGATAATGGAATATTTTGAATATTATACTGTAGAAAATCTGGAATTAAAATTCTTTCCTTACCCAAGCAATTGGGGCTTGTGATGGGCTGCAATTGTCTGTTTGTTTTGTGAGTTCTCTAAACTCTTTCTGCATGTGTGGTCACAGAAGTTTCTGTTCCACTATCTCTGGGGTCATCCAGGGATCTAGCAATGATTTATTTATGTTCCTGGTGTCAATAAGCAAAGAAAATATTTGTGGCCTGCCCCTAAACACCTTCAATGGATGCTTCTCAGGTAGCTGTTTCATCCTGAGGGGTTTAAAACAATGGCCAGTTCTGTGCCAGTTCCTCCGTAAACCATCAGGCAGACCAAAGCACACAACACCAATATTTGGAGGACTCAGTCCATATTACATCCTATCCCACCCCCAGCACCTGCAAACCATGCCAGGAATGAGGTCACCATCCCCTCTGCTGCCTGCCTTGGGGCTAGGGGCTGAGGATGGAAGCTTTTACATGAAACAACAACATTCCCTGAAATTTACCATGCTCTTTCTTCATTAAGCCCTCCCCTCATCAATGCAATTGTTGGACTAGACTCCAGCATTCTGAAATATTTGATTCGCACAGCTCAATAGTTGTTTTATTGGAGTGACTGAGTCCTGGAGCTTCTGAGTCTGACATTTTCTGTGATGTGGCATTCAGTAGAATTTTGAACATTAAAATTTACTAGGACTTAGTTTTTGTTCTCTTTTAAGTTCTGGTCGACTAAATATTACCTCTTTCCTTGCCTAGTTCTCTCCACTCCAGTACTCATTTCTATGTATTCCAGTTACCTCCATCTTCCCAGATTTCTTGTTTATCTCATCTCCCCTTGAACTGTCTTTGTAACCCCAAATGTCTTAAATGTCTGAGAACATTTGATGTATTTATTCATTTGCTCCAATTATCCAGTTTTTTTCAGCATCAGAGATAATAAATTTCAAAACCCTTTACAAAGACAAATGCCCTTATCAGCCTAATTTTTAGCATTCTACTTTTTTTCCCCATGGTGATTATTCATTTTTCCCTTGTGATTTCAACTATCAAATTTAAAGTATGATTCTTATTTTTATATATTATACAAATATTTAGGGGTATATTTATTCTTCAATCTTTCCAAAAATAACTGTCTAAACATTTTTGACAACTTCCTTATTTATTGTGGGTAACATATGCATTGAATCTTTCAGTAACTATTAGTTTAATGAATGTAAAATTTGATCCTTAAGCAGATTTATTACAGGATTCATCCAAAGCAAAAGCTGCACATTAAACTTAAAGTTGAGATAGGCAATTGGCAGAAATTTATTTACTTTGTGTTATTTGTTTGTGTGTCTGTATTGATTATAAACTAGCCTTTAAAATAGTGGCACTTTTCATGAATACTTCTCATTCATCTCAGCCTAAAGACAAATTTAGAACTATCAGAGTTATTTTTGTTCTATTGAAGCCAATTCTTTCTGATTATTTTTTTAATGATATTTTATTGAATTCAATAGTCCCGCAGTTTTGCTTGATGTTTTCCTCAGCACTTTATTACAATTGGGTTAATTATATACTTTGGGGAGACAGATGACTCATGGGAAAATGTGAAGTCCCTTAAGAAATAGTGGGCTTCACAAGATTTCCGTTTGTATTGCCTAAGTTTTAGCCAGTGATAGAGCACATTAGAGGCTATTGTAAAAATATGTATATATGTAATATACATATATATATACACAAAAAGCTGCCTCTTTTTTCAAGTTTGTCCTCTTGGATGAAATAATTAAATGTATTAAAATATATTTGTTAGTTATTGTTTTGGTTCTTGTATAATAATGGCTAAGATCTACCTTCAATTATTTCACCTGAAATAATCTTCAGCTACATACTACTATAAGTTTTATTAACTGAGCATACCAGATCATCAGTAACTGAAATTGCTTTTGAGTAAAGGTAAGAAATTATAGAAATATACTTGGAGTTCCTAAAGCTTGAATTTTAAATCTTTTTGGTAAATTTAATTTACTTTTTAAAAATGCTTTTTCCCTTGTTTATTTGAATTTCCTCATATTTAGCAGATGAATTCAAGATATAAATCTGATAAAATAATATGAGTGTTAAGAAACTTAGAGTTCATTTACTGCAACTCCACATTCTGTCATTCAATTCTGTTTAAAACATCACTTCACATATTGCAGAGAATGGTCCAGCCCCGAATAAGTAATAAAATTAAATTTCTAAATTCTATCTGGATATTCTATTTCCTTAAATGATTGCAATGAAAATTGTTTAAAATAAGCATTTTTCCTTGGGAAAAATGACACGTTTTTTCCTTGGGAAATGTTTTTCATCTGTTATTCTAAAAAGATATGGCAGAGTGTCAAGAGATAGCTCTAACATATAGAAATTTCTACAGTGAAATAAACATTTTGTAATCTGTTCTGTTCAACACGATGGTCACTAGCAACGAATGGTTTTTGGGCAATTGAAATGAGATTATTTCCAAACTGTGTGGGTATGTTGTGTTTCCATGATGTCCATGAGTGTCTGCCTCCTTTATGTCCTCAAGGAAGAATCAGAAGAGACCTGAGATTTTGGCACTTTTAAAAGTGTCATGACATCATCTTTGAAGGTCACATTGCCTGGTTTTTAATCCTTGCTACTTCTTCGGCTATGTAATAATCATTTGTGGATTAAATACATAGAAGAGCTCATTTTTTATCTTTGTGCCATTTACTCCTGTCTTATTCAAAATGAACGGACAGTTCGTAAGAGGGTTTAAATTAATTTCTTCAACCCAGTATCATTTGCCTTCAGTGTTCCTCATGCTGGTATCACCATGCTATTGAGACAGACACTTTAGAGGCAATATGAAATTTTTGAGGGCCAAAATGCTTTTTTAAACATCTCTTAATGGGGTAGCAATATAACTAGCTCTAAAAAATATTTGAGACAGTCTAGTCAAGCTCCTAAAAGTAAAAATATGGAAACTTGTTCAAAAAATTATGTTTTTATCCAAGAAAAAAATATCTTTAAATTGTACTATTTGGTTTTATTGTATAATTGATTCTTCTATAACTGTTCTGATCTGCTTATCCTTTTCACATCAGATTTCAAGAGAAGTAATTAACAAATGGCTGACGATAATTTCACAGTTGTGAAATTGGATCACTGAAAATAAATGTACACAAATACATTTAAAGATCTATAAGGTTAGTATTTTTTTAAGGAAATTGTCCTCTTTAATTTATTCATAAAATTAAGAGACCTATTAACCTTTGTTCAAAAAATGTAAATTCAATTTATAATTATTGGTAAAAATAAATGTTAACTGAAATTGATGGTTTGATTCTAAATGAGATTTCCTACCTACTAGTTATTTCCCTTCTTTTTTTCCACTTTTGTTTTCCTCAGTGCCTTCATTAACAAAGAGAAGGATTCAGAGGAAATGACCATTTTATAATTCTCAGCTTGAAATAATAAATCCACTTTAAAAATGTGCATATGCATGTATAAAATGATTTCAAATGTTCTTTGAAATAAGTAAATGTAGTATTCTTCCCACCTCTCCTTTGACGAATCCCCTATAACTTTTTCTGGGATTATATATATACATATATGCCTATCCAGACATCTTCAAACCTAATGATGTGTGGTATTACAAATTCTATACTGATGGCTTTCTTACTTGTGTGACTTTTCTTTATGTTAAAAATGCTTTTCTATATCCAAAATTGTTTTTTTTTTTGCAAGAAAGTGTTATGGATTTATAGTATTTACAGTTTTCTGCATTTTTCAGTCTCTGTTAACACTTGATATAATTAGAGACAACCTGAGGTATTTAAGGTTAATGAGAACATGTTGGAAATATTTAAATTATTTTACACACGTTTTTTCATAGTCGAGAATATAAGCACATTGTATATTCCAACAAGAATGACAAGATTTAGAAAAGGAAAAGTTAATTTTATCTTTCTTGTATATACATAAATAAAATAGTTACTTTTGCATATACATTTTATAACATGTAGGGAATGAGTTTAGGTTAGAACTTTTCATTTTTCATACTTAATTTGTTAGTTATTGTGTCACCATGTGGAATATTTTCTAATAGCACTACCATTCTAATATTGTCAAATAATATTTATTATTTTTCTTTCTTCATGAAATATATATATATATATATATATATATAAATATTTGAAAAATAAAATAAAATTTACACTGGAATACCTAGTGATGAATATGAATGAACCAAATATATCTATACATCTATATGACTTGAATGAATTAGCGATACATAATTGTGAACAAAAAACCAAAACATGCTGAGTTTAAAAGAGTTTATTTTATAGTTTAAATAATTTTATAGCCAATACTTTTGTAATTACCAATGTCCAGATTTAAAAAAAAGAAAGAAAGAAAGAAATGCATTATCTCAGAAATGCTGCATGGGTATATCCACTATCTTGGGATTATCCCTATTCTTGTTGACGTAGCAACATTCTTGTAATTGTGTCTGATTTTCTTTCAATATTTGCCACTCATGAATGCACCCTTGAAATTTGTTTAGATTTGTTTGCTTTAAAATTTTATGCATGTGGAACAATATTATATGCAATTCTGCACATATCGTTTAATGTTTTTAATATTACATATCTATAATTTGCATGCAGATGCTTAGTTAATTTTCCTTGTTATAAAATATCCCTTGGTAAAGTTCACATTCTCATTTTTGTGTTGATAATTATTTTGGTTAATTTTAGCAATTATAAAAAATCATATCCTGGCATTCTTCTATGTTCATCCTGACTCATTTGTACTTGAGATTCTACAATGTTTTTACAACTTTAGAAGATGTGGAATATCTTGGCTATACGCTATGTATGTATCAAATTCAATAGATAAGCTCAAACTGTTTTCGAAAGTGGTTGTCCAAGTTCCACTCCCATTAGTTGGCCTAAGGGCCCACATGGCTCCACCTACTTTCCTACATTAAGTTTATTGTATTTGTAAAATCTCATCAACCGGAAAATGTGTAAAGCATTATATTATCATTTAATTTAATTTGCTTCTCTTTAATTAGTAGTAAGCCTATATATATATTTTTTAGAGATGTTGTAAGTTTATAGAAAAATCATGCAGAAAAGAGACCCTACATTCCATATTATTATTAACACCTTGCATTAGTGAGGTATAATTGTTACAAAAGATGGAAGGATATTATTATAATTGTAATATAAACTGTAATTCATGGTTTATATTAGGTTTCACTGTTTGTCTTATACAGTACTATGTTTGTTTGCTTTTTATTTTTTAAGTAACATATATAAAACAACATTTCACCTTTCAACCACATCCAAACATGTAATTCAGTGACGTTAATTATATTCACAATGTTGTGCTACCATCACCACCATCCATTACCAAAGTTTTGATAAGTTATTTTCGTAAGTTTACATTATTTTATTTAAAAAAATAGTCAATCGTATGATCCATATATATGTACATACATATAATTGCCTATATATATATATACATACACATAAGTATATTTACATATACGTGTGTATATACAAAAATTAGCATTTCCATCATTGACATCTAAGATTAAAAATATTCTTGATATGGTTCCTTTGTTAAAGTGTTTTAAATTTTGTATACGAAAAAAATTTATGCTTCTTTTTTTTGGTTAAATATGTTGCAAATATCTTTTATTTCATGATATGCTGTCTTTCCACAATTTTTCCCCATAACATAAACAATGCATATTTTCAGCATAGTTAAATTGATTATTTTTCTTTTTTGCTAATGTTTTCTACCATTGAATTAATAGAAGTTGTATTTTCTACTAACAAAAGGTTATTTGGTTTTTGTCCCCTACATTTCTGTATGGACATCCAAATATATACCAGCACCACTGACTGAAAAGGCCAGCTGTTATCTATTGTTTTGCCTCAATTGCTCATTAAACCCAGCATTATGTATCTAAAAGAAAGGATCTGATTCAATGACTACTCTTCTTTTCCATTAAGCTGATCTCTCTGCTGTTCCATTGATCTATTTTTGATTCCTGTGATAATATCCCACTCTATTAAATATGCTAACTTCCTAATATGTCTTAGGATGTAGGAGAGGTAGCGCTTCTTTTTTTATAGAAGACTTTCACTATTTTTGTTCCCTATTATTTTCATATAAACTTTATAATTAATAAATTTCTGGAAGGTTTTCTTTTTTAATGCATTAGTCAGAATGAAGAAGATTGCACTGTGCATTTTACAGGTTTGATTTGTCTTCTAACCTACTCACAACTTTATAAACATCTCATGTTGAGAACCAATCATGCATTTGTGTGGTTTTAAACTTCATATTTGTCAAATTAGTGTATATCACCAAAGCTTTGCAGGTTCTTTTTTCCCCCATCAGGCACTGCTACCTGGGAAAATTTTCACTACAGTCTATCCCAGGAGGCAATTACCTCCTGGAATAAACTGTTGGCAATTCTCTCTTATAGTGAGAAAAATATCTGATTCAGAATTTGAGTTCATAAAAATCTTTCACAACTCTTTGATGCATAAAATATGATTTTAGAAATTTATGAAAGTTATGTAGCTGTTGCCTCACTGTAACTTGTATTTTCCTACCTAGCAACAGAAGTCTCATTTAACTATATATATACATACATATGTATATATATATATATATACTCTGTTTATATATTTTTTCTTTATTCAAGAAATTTTGGATTTACAAAACAATCATGCATAAAATATAAGATTCTTATACCCCATTCAACCACCAATACCTTGCTTTGGTGAGGAACATTTCTTACAATTAATGATTGAATGTATTTATAATTTTACTATTAACCAAAGTTCATGGTTTAACTTAGGGTTCACTGGCATTTGTAGGGTAGTTCCATGGATTTCTTAAATTTATTATTCTATCATCATATATAAAATCTAACATTTCCCCTTTATGACAGTTTGAAGTTTTGTGAATCTCAGAAAATATCATGTTCTTGAAACGAATCCATTCCTGTAGCTGCGGGACCCTTTGATTGCATTTGATTCATTTATGGGACCTTTTGAAAAGATTTTTTGATTAGATCAATTTAGGGCCTTTGATGTCAGTGAGGCAAGACCCACGTTAGGTCTCTGTCCTCTTGCTGGAGTCTTATATAAACTGAGAACTGAAAGCAGAAGCATTTGGAGAAAGATAGCTGCCATTTTTACCCTGCCATGGGAGAAAGAACTCCAGGATCGCCAATAGCAACAGAAAGACAGAAAACTTGAGAGGCTATAAGAGAGGAATAAGGAAGTCCTAAGAGGTTGAGAGAAAGGCTGGAGGCTGGAATCAGTGGAGCAGCCCAAAGTTGAAATGATGAGGCCTGGAAGTAAGGGGAAGAGATGAGCCATATGCCCAATAGCCAAAGCTGAGCTCAGGGAGAATGTGAGACTGGAGGAGAAAGCAGAGAGTGGGACAGACCCACCATTTTGCCTTGCCATGTGGCAGAAGGTGACCTTTGGTGAGAAAGCATTTTTGACGACGTTTTGATTTGGACATTTTCACGACCTCAGAATATATAAGCTGTAACCTTAATATCTATTTTAAAAGCTAACCCATTTAAGGTATTTTTGATTCCAGCAACATTACCAAACTAAAACATCTTTTAAAACATATTCATATAGATATATATATTTCAGTGCTGTTAATTATGTTCACAATGTTGTGCTAACACCACCATCCATTATCAAAGCATTTCCATCATTACAAATAGGAACTCTGTAAATTTTAAGCATCAATTTCCATGGCCTATCGCTACCCTGTCCCCTGGTAACCTATATTCTAGATTATGACTCTATGACTTTGCTTATACTAGTTGTTTCAAATCAGTGGGATCATACAATATTTGTAGAATGTGGAGAAATAGAAATACTCATTCATTGATGGTGGCAATGTAAAGTGATGTAGCTGCTATGAAAAACAGATTGGTGGGTCCTCAGAAAGCTAAGTATAGAACTACCATATGACCTGGCAATACCCCTGGTTGGCATATACCCAAAATAATTGAAAACAAGGACTCCAACAGATATTTGCACACTGATGTTGATAGCAGCACTAATCAAAATTATCAAAAGATGGAAGCAACCCAAGTGTCTACCAACCGTTGAATGGATAAATAAAATGTGGTATATATTCACGCAATGGAATATTATTGAGCCATCCAAAGGAATGAAGTCCTAATACATGAGACAACATGGATTAAACTTGAAGACATTATGTTGAGTGAAGTAACTTTTTTTTTTAATAGTTTCCAATTCTCTGCCAAAATTTCCCATTACTGTCTTTACATTCCCTAAGTTTATTATTTGTTGTTATTTTAAAGGCAATATATAAAATCTCTTTTACATGATTTCTAGTTTATCCATTATTATTAAGGTGCTGGGAAAACTGGTTATCCATATGCAAAAATGAAGTTAGACCACCTCACACCATATAGAAAAATCAACTCAAAATGGCTGAAGGACGTAAATATAAAAGCTAACACATAAAATTCTTAGAAGATAACATAAGGACAAATCTTAATGACCTGAAATTTGAAAATGGATTCTGATATATAACAACAAAAAATAGATAAGTTTGATTTTGTCAAAACTGAAAATTTTTGTACATTGAAAGAAATTATCAATAAAATAAAAAATCTACAGAGTGGGAGAAAATTGGTGCACACCATATATCTGTTAAGGGTTTAATATCCAGAATATGCAAATAACTTTTATAATACAACAACAAAAAGACAAATACTCCAATTTTAAAAGTGGGCAAAAGATCTGAATAGAAATTTCTCTAAAGATGATACGCAAATGGCAATAAGCACATGAAAAGATGTTCAACATCATTAGCCATTAAATAATGGCAAATCAAAATCATGTGATACCACTTCACATCCACAAGAATGGTTGTTACTTATTATTTAATAAAAGGAAAATAGTGTTGGGGAGGATATGTAGATATCAGAACTCAAATGTATCATTGGTGGGAATCTAAAATGATGTAGCCACTGTTGAAAGCAATATAGATTTTGCTCCAAAAGCTGAGTATAGAATTTCCATATGACCTGACAATTCCACTTATAGGTATATACTCAGAGAAAAGTGAAAACAAGGTATCAAAGATATTTTTTTATGGAATCATTATTCATAATAACTTACATATAGGGATAATCCAGTGTCCATTAACAAAAGAATGGATAAGAATGGGATACATATATGTAATTGAATATTATTTCAGCCATAAGAAAGAAATTATGAGACATGCTGCAACATGGAAGAGCCTTGAAAACATTAAGCTCAGTGAAATAGGAAGTCATATAAAACAAATATTATATGATATCACATACAGGAGATGACTAAAAATAGCAAATTCGCAGAGATAGAAATCAGAGTAGAGATTACTGAGGCATGTGAGGTAGAGAAATGGGGAGTGTTTTTGTTTTTTTTTTTTTTAAATCTGCATGGGAAAGAATGGGAGGAATAGCATGCCCAGGTCTTTTAGTCAAACTATTTGAATTCTTTGGTTTTAATTGATGGGTAAACTCAGTCCATGTTTGTTTTTTCCATTATTAATTATAATCCTCTTGATTGGGTTTATATTTCCCCAAGATAATATTTATGGAGTTAATTTGACAGGGTCCTTTAAGATGTGTGCTTCACAGCTGGAGCTGGAGCCAGTTTTTCACCCTCTAAATGTCAACAATACCCTCTCAAACCTGTGCTAGTAATCCCTCAATTTCCTCATTTTAATTGCATTTTTAAAAGTCATTTAAAAATTACAAACTGTCTTTTATACATATTTTCTCCTTAGTTCCATTTTTTTCATTAAATATAATTATTTTTAATTGTGGTAAAATATACATAACATAACAGTCTTTTTAGCTATTTTAAGTGGACATTTATTTGATGTTAAATATGTTGACAATACTTCAGGGGCAGAGCTGGTTTGACCTGTGGTGATATGTCCATGCCTGGACAGTTCTGAGGTGAGAAAAAAATGAACAAGTTAAAATCAGTTTCCCCAAATAGTTTCTTGTTATAATCTAATCCCTATCACATCACTGGGCTACCATTACTTCCCATACCAAGACAAAACTTCTTTCTGCCTGGGTAGGTTTCCTTGGCTATTCATGTGTTTGTTCTGTTTTGTTTTGTTTTTAATCTCTCATCTATCTATCTATCATCTATCTATCATAGCTGTCAAATTTATCAATCTACATACCTACCTACCTATCATATATCATGAATTTCTTTTCTTTCTTTTATCAATTATTGATTTTATCCACATCCATGGCTTAGAACAGTACCAGTTCAAGCATCCTGTCACCCTAGCCTTTTTGGAAAAGATCTTTTTCTTTTAATTTTTTTTAACATTTTGATGACATCTCTTTTTTTAAATGTTTTAAATAAATTTACTATTTTCCTGATTCTAGTTTTTGGAGATGCGCCTCCTAATCATGTTTAGCAAATCAGTGATTAATTTACATTTAAGAGAATCTTTCTGTGATAATCCTGGAAGGCTTTGTTGAGACTGCATCTATACATAGGCATTTTTACTTTGTTTCTCTCAGGGGTCCTACAGTGCTACCAATGCTTACAACTTTAGATTAGTTTCTCAGATTGAAATCACCCAGTTTGGCAGGCAGCAAAATCCAAACTCCAATGCATGTGAGGCCAAGTCTGTGGTTACTGGTGCTCAGAAGAAAGATTTTTTTGATATCAAGATGCTGGGTCATGATGTGAACTTTATAGTTTTTTATTTTTTATTTTTTTTTTTACTTTTAAGAAAACATTAGATTGCATGAATGCTACATCAAACATATATTCATATATACCCCACCATTCCTCCTCCCAAACTTTCCCCATTTAAAAACCTCTTTAATTAGTGTGGTACATTTGTTACAATTGATGAACACATATTGAAGCATTGCTGCCAACCATGGGATGGGCATTTTCCATCATCATCCTTTTGTTAGTTGTCCTAGGTGAATCCAATTAATTGGATAGTAGGCGTTGCAACTCTGCTGAGATTCAAGGCACAACCAGCATATTAACAGACTAAATATTTAAGTCCCTGGGAAAAATATTTAGCGAGTATAATGCTAATTATAGGTTCAAACAAAAGAGGCAAAGAGCCCTGTGTAGGGAAATTATAAATGAATCTAACTCTGTTACACTGGGGAGTATATATTCCACTGATAGGGTACAAATTCCTGAGATTGACTGCTTTGCCTACAGTGAGTGTCTAGATGTTCTAGAAACCTCAGGAGCCCCCTGAGGCACTGTTTACTATGGCAGTCAATGAGATACTGCTGAGCTGTGCATACGCATAACCACTGTAATAACATCCCAACGCTCTTTGAAATCTTTTAGCCATAAAAACTCATTTTAATTTTATATTTCTCCCTTTTAGTAAGGACTTTTTCTAAATGCACCACTAATTGATGCCTGGTTATATTCCCTTGGTAACAGGGAGGCCCTTCCCTGGGAGTCATGTCCCACACTGGGAGGAAGGTAATATGTTTATATGGTCTGTTCTCCTTCTCTAGGCACAGCCCATGTACTCATGGGATTCTTGCTACTCTATTAGAGAATGTAGCAGGACTTCCCAGGATGGGAATTTTCAAGATTCTTTCAGCCATTATGTGGGACTCCAGCCACTGAGAAAATGCCCCATGACCACTTGAACATAATCAAATGCCACAAAGGCATGCTCCAGGTGCACCCCTCCCCACACATCCCCCCATCACTGACAACCAACACCAGCAGTGATCCTACCCTGCCACATTTGTGGATCTTCTATGATCCAAAACCTCCATAAAATTAAAACCAAAAAGTATACAAATAGAAATAAAAATAAAATAATAATAATAAAAGTAACAAAATGTAAAAATAAAAAAATAAAGTATTTTTTATTTCATTATGTCATTCATCAATGTAAGATCGTAAAGTGAAAATTTCTTCCATAGGATCCCCCAGTTTCTTACTTTTTTAAACTTTATCATCAAAGAAGCTTTAGGTTTTAAAAAAGTCACATAGAAAATACAGAGGATTCCCATTTACCCAACACCCTCCACCTTACCTCTCTCTCTTATTAATAACATTTTAAATGTGTGTGGTACATTTGTTAAAATTGATGAAAACATATTAAAGCATTGTTACTAACCGGGGTCAATAGTTTACGTTATGGTTTACATTTTGCACCATACACTTTTACAGTTTATGACAGAATTTTAAATGACCTGTATCTGTCATTGCAAGATCATGCAGAACAATTCGAATGCCCTAAAAGTGCCTTATGTACCCACCTCTCCTCTCAGAACCTATGTTAACTCATAAGTTTCAATTTGTGAAGAATAAGATTCATATCTGCATGCAATAATATTGAGGGCTTACATATCGGTCTTTTTTATTTTCTTAGGCACTGCCTATGTTCTTGAGAGATTCTTGCCCCTCTAAATGAGAACATAGTAATACTCCCCAAGATGGGAGTTTAATATTTACTTATTTATTGTGAGAGTTTTTAGCCATAAAAACTCATTTTAATTTTATATTTCTCCCTTTTATTATCATAGTGAGATAACACACTATGATAATATGAACACTTTCATATTCCACAGAAATATGCCCCAGGTTCAACCTATCCTGCATATCCTGCAACCCCCAATGTCCTGCACCTAAAACCCTCCCATGCCATATTTGCCAAAAGAATATTCCCACCATTGTAGACCTACAAATCCCCATAGTTCACCTTTCTTTCCTCCAGCCCTCTGCCCATTTCCATGGATAGTCCAACCAAACGCCCCACCCTACTCACATTCCAACACCTCCAAACCCAGTCACATCTCTGTACCACTATCACCCACATCCACTACCCAACCACCCACTTTCTACTTTATCATTGATTTTTGCCATATTGGATATTGGCTCACCACCTTCTATTCTCTTTTCTGTCTCCTGATAACTCTAGTTCTGTGATTCTGAACAATTTGCTTAAGTCATATCAGTAAGGTCATGTAATATTTGTCCTTCAATGACTGGCTTACTTCACTCAACATAATGTCTTCAAGATTCATCCATGTTGTCCCATGTTTCAACACTTCTTTCCTTTTTAAAGCTGTATAATATTCCATTGTATGTATTTGCCACATTTTGCTCATCCATTTATCTGTTGATGGATACTTGGGTTGCTTCCAACTTTTAGCAATAGTGAATAATGCCACTATGAACATTGGTGTGCATATATCTGTTCATGTCCATGATTCCAATTCTCCTGGGTATATACTCAGAAGTGGGATTGCTGGATCATATGACAGCTCTATAGTTAGCTTCCTGAGGAGCCACTAAACTGTCCTCCACAATGGCTTTGTCATTCTACATTCCCACCAGCAGTGGATAAGTGTTCTATTTTCTCCACTTCCTCTCCAACACTTGTAGTTCTCTGCTTTTTAAGTAACTGCCAGTCTAATGGGTGTAAGATGATATCTCATTTACTTTTGAGTTGCATTTCCCTAATAGCTAGTGCTGATGAGAATCTTTTTTGTGCCTTTTTAGCCATTTGTATTTCTTCTTTGGAGATGTGTCTATTCAAATCTCTTGCCATTTTTAAAAAGGGTTGCTTTTCTTTTTCTTATTGAGATGTTGGATTTCTTTTTATATGCTGACAAATCACAAGTAATGAGTTTGAATTAGTCATCAAAAACCTCCCAACTAAGAAGAGGCCAGGACAAGATGGCGTCACAAGTGAATTCTACCAATCATTCTGGAAAAAACTAACACTAATCCTGTTTAAACTCTTCTAAAAAATAAAAGTGTAGGTAACATTGCCTAGCTCATTCTATGATGTTGTAGCAGTTTGACATTATTTATGAATTCCAAAAATGAGCATTGGCTTATGCTTGTAAACTGGTCTGTTCCTCTGGGCATGATTAAATTAGGATTAGGGCGTTAATTGGGTCACATCAGTAGGGTGTTGAGTCCCCACCCCTTTGTGGATGGGGACTCATATTAAAGACATGGCAAATGACCGTGTTAGAATTCTTGATGTTGGAGTATTGAGCTGGAGCCTCAGAAATTAGGCACACAGAGAACAATGGTCGTGAGGAAGGATAGAAGGCCACAGAAAAAGAGAAGAGCCATTCACCTGATAGTCTATAACTGGTCTTGTGGAGATAAGCAACCCTGAGACCCGAGAGAAGCAAGCCCTGGGAAGAGAGGAGCCCAGAAAACCTAAACCCTGGAAGATGTCAGCAGCCATCTTGCTCCAACACATGGCTATAGACTTTGGTGAGGGAAGTAACTTATGCTTTGTGGCCTGGGAACTGTGGGCTTCTGCCCCAGGTAGATGCCCTTTATGAAGATCAGCCAATTTTTGGTATTTTGAATAAGTGCCCCTTTGCCTGACTAATACAGAATTTGAGAGTAGGGTCATTCTTTTGCAATTACTCAAATGCTGGAATGGTTTGATACATGAGTAAGGGGTCTTTTTTTTTAGAGGAATTGTAAGATGCTTCATAGAGAAGGCCGAGATTGATTTGCAGAGACTTTTGATAGGGATATGGATGCTAAAGAGACTTTTTATGATGCCTTAGAAGTAAATAATGAAACTATTATTGGAAACAGGAGGAAACGTGATCTGTATTTTAAAGTCACAGAGAACTTACCAAGATTAACACCTGGTGTTATATGAAAGTAAGAATTTGAAAATGGCGAGCCTGAGCATTTAGCTGAAGAGCTTTCCAAAGTAATCTTTGGAGAATGTGACTTTGTTTCTCCTTGCAGCTTATAGCAAAAATGCTAGATGAGAGAATACACTGAGGACTGAACTGTTGGACACAAAGAAAACAGAAACTGATTACAGAAATTCCAACCTCCTGGAAATCAAGTCACCAGATGATAGTGCCCCATTTGAGGGCTTACTTAAACTTAGAACTTGTAAATCAGGATTGATGATACAGTTATCTTGGAAAAACTTGTGGAAAGTCTTATTGTCTGATGCCTTTGACCCCTGCTTCCTTCATGCTAAACCAACAAACTTATTGAGCAAGCTTTATGAACAAAATTTCTGTCATCCTCAACTAATAGGGACATGGAAGGGAGAGATTGAAGGGAAAATGACTTCAAGAGGAAAACCATAGAAGCTGAGATCTAGAATTAAAACATCACTTTGGGCCAAGAGAGCAACCCC
>JAQZBX010034049.1:0-25165 GCA_029593785.1 Cabassous unicinctus
GATGCCTCCAGCTGGGGGCGCCCCCTGCCCCCTCCCCAGCCCCACCTTTACCCCACCTTCTGGGGCTCTGCCCCCTCTCCCCTGAGCGTGCACCTGGGCTTCGGCCCCTGACGGCCTTTCTCTTGATGCAGATGTGGAGGTGGACGTGGATGAATTGAACCAGGAGCAGGTGGCAGATCTCAACAAACAGGCAACTACCTATGGCATGGCCGATGGCGACTTTGTCAGGTAGGAGCCTGCCCACTGACACCCCTGCTCACCCTGTCTCTCTCGTTCCCTTTGCTCCTAACAGTTACCCTGTTCCTGGGCTCTCAGGTGCCTAGTCCCACACCAAAGGCCTCACATGCAGGCTCGAACCCAGGGTGTGGGCACCTGTGGCTCCATTTCACCTGTGCAGAAACCAAGGCTGCACCCAAAATTACTCAGCCTGCTCAACTCAGCGTGACCCATGGCACCTCTCAGGCCGGAGGCTCCCGGTTCCTGGGCCTGGTGGACAGCGACCTCTAGGGGAGGCTTTGTTCACTCCATCACCCACTCAGCCTCTGCTGGTCAGGCCGCCCCTGCGCCGCCCGGTGCTAAGCTGTTTACTCACAGGCTCTCAGGGAACGGGTCCAGCTAACCCCAGTCAGAGAACGGCACCCCTCTCCCCAGAACCCTCCCCCAGCTCCCAGCATGCTCAGGAGGAGCGTGTCCGCACCAAGGCCCACAGGCTCTGTCCTCCCTGTCTGTCCCCTCACCAGCCTCCTCACACCTCAGGTGCCTGCCTGCTCTGTCGCCTCCACTGCCTCCTCAGGTGCCCCTTTCTCTGTGTGACCTCCTTGGCCACCCTGTTTGAAACTGCAGTCTCTGCTTGTTTCTAGCATGTCTGTCCCCCTTCCATGCCTTATTTTCCTCTTCAGTGGTATCACCATTGAACACACTGGGCATTTCTTCTGGCTTTGTTTGTTGTCTGTCTTTTCCTCCTAGAATATAAGCCCATGAGGGCAAGGATTTTTTTTTTCTCAATGCTGAATCCCCAACACCTAAAATGGCACCCAGCACACAGTAGGTGCTCAGTAAGGCAGGGCATCCCCTTACCTCCTTTGATGACTCTGCCTTCCCCGCTATGAACCCTCCTCCACCGTGACCTTCATCTTCCTCCCCAGAATGCTCCGGAAAGACAAGGAGGAGGCAGAAGCCATCAAACATGCCAAGGCCCTTGAGGAGGAGAAGGCCATGTATTCGGTGAGGCGGGGCCGAGGTCTCGGAGGTGGTGGCAGGGGTGTGCCTCAGGGAGAGCATAGCTGTCAACAGCCTGGCACCCCTCGTACCCAGGGCCGTCGCTCCCGGCGCCAGCGGAGGGAGTTCCGGGAGAAGCGGCTGAGAGGCCGCAAGATCAGTCCGCCCAGGTAGGGCTTCTCCCCTGCACCCCCGCCCTGCTAGCGGGTTCTGAGGTCTCTGAGGAGGCTGGGGGGTGGGGGCAGGGCCTCGGGGCCTGGTCAGACTCTTTGAAGGGCGACTTGCCACTCAAGGAAATTCCTCTTGGTGGGGCAGTGGGTGACCTGAGGGAAAGTTTGAGGGAGGAGTGGCCTTCTGGGGCATGTGAATACCCTTCCTTGCAAGCTATTCCCCTCACCCTGCTGAGTGTGGGGCCCTTGCTGCACCGCCCCCTGGAGCCAGTGGGGAGGCTGGGTGGGCTGTGGCCAGGGCAGAGTTGAGGGGCCTGGGCCTGGCCCAGGACTCTGACTGGGATCTGCAGCTCTGCTGCTTCCTTCTCTGAGTTTGGGCAAGTGACTCTCCCTCTCTGAGCATCAGTGTCCGCCTTTGGAAAACGGGGCACCACCACCTGCCAGGAAAAGTGGGTTTCCTGGCCCCCTAGGAGGGGGCTGGGTCAGTCCCCACCTCGAGGTCTTGGAGCAGGTTTGGTTGAGGCAGTACGGCCTGGTGGGGAGACCGAGCCTGGCCAGGAGGCCTCAGGGCAAACCTCTTTGCTTCAACCATTCTGTTGAAGGAGAGTAGGAAGAGTGAGGGTCTGCTGTGATATTGCATGGGTGCAGGATCTGGAGAACGTTCCATCAAGGGCATCACTCTTCTTGCTGACACGTAGGCACACGGGAGTGTAGTGTGGGGAAGTGCAGGCTCTGGGGCCTGGCTGCCTGGTCTGAGCCCCGGCTCCTTCATTTATAAGCTGTGGGACCCTGGGCTTGATCTCTTTGGGCCTCCGCTTCCTCAGCTGTGACATGCAGATACTCCTGGCTCCCACATCAGAGGGTTGTTGTGAAGAGTCGCTGAGTTAGTAAATTCAGGCTCAGTGCCTGGCATGATGTTAGCTGTTTCAGTTTTCTCTTCATCCTCATCGGCTGCAATAAGCCAGTACCTTCCTTGGCAGAACTGGGGACACGGGGTGACAGGAGGGCTGCTTCTAGGGTCAGGAGGCCAAGCAGGACTGAGGCTGTGGAAGAAGTCCTTGCTACTGTGGGTCAGGGTGGCCATTGTTTGTGGGATGGGGCCAAGATTTGGCCTTTGGGCAGATCTGGCAGGTCGCCACTGCTGTGCCTGGTGCCCAGCCTTGGAGCCCCAGGCTGGGGACTGGATTCAGTTTCATGTCTGCTCAGAGCCCAAGCCCCACTTGTCGCCACCCTGTTCTCTCCATAGCTATGCCCGCCGAGACAGCCCCACCTACGACCCCTATAAGCGGTGAGTCCCCAGGGCCCAGGGAGAGGCAGAGGTGGGGGGGGCGGGAGGCCCCCTGCTTGGTTGCCTTGAGATGTTAGACTGGGTGGGTGGGTGGTGTGGTGTGTTCTGGGTTGTCTGAGCACTTGGTGTCAGCTTGGGCCTGGATCATTCCTCTGTTTTATCAGCTTGTTAGCCTATTTACCCAATACTGTTTCTTTTCTTCAAGTTTGAATGTCCTTTTTCTGATTTTAAATGTAACACAGTCTTGTGGTAAACATGATCAAACATGGCAGAAATCAAAAGTCCCTCATAACCTCAACTCCCAGAGATAAACAGGCGAAAGCAGTGGGCCCTGCATTGTCCACCCCCCTCCCCCCCAGTCGTGTTTCCTGGGTGCTGGCGTGGGCGGATGGTCAGGGCTGACTTACTGATGGTGCAGACCTCAGTGGTCTGGGATCTCGGGAGGGGGGCTGGGCCTCTCTGAACCCCAATTCTTCCTTCAGAATGGAGGTGCAGATGGTACACCCAAGGGGCTGTTCTGAGCTTAGGGTAGATAAAGTCTATAAAACTTTGGGTAAAATGTCAGGCACTGGCGAGTGCTCAGTGCATGGGAGCTGCTAGTATATCAAATGATTTTCTTTTACAAAAATGGAATTACACCCCATTTGATATGTAATTTGATTTTGTTCCCAGTTGATGCAGTAAGGAAAATATTCCATGTGAAATCTATAGATTTGCTCATCTTGTTTATTTTTAATATGGATTTGTTGAAATATAACTCATATATTCCTCATCCGTTTTAATAGCCACATAAAACCCGTACAGTATTCTGTCATTTCCTTTTCTGCTTATTTTGAAAAGGCTCGGTTATCACGAGTCAAATGCTCACGTAGAGCCAGGTCTCTGCCCTCCGGGTCTCGTGGGGCTGCCAGCCCACCTGCTCTCACAGCACTGTCCCACGGATGTTGCCCTGCCCTGGGCTTGATGGTCTGGGGGGGCAGGCGCGGGGGTCTGGGTGACTGAGCCGCCTGCTCCCCGCTCTGTAGGTCGCCGTCGGAAACCAGTTCCGAGTCCCGTTCCCGCTCCCGCTCCCCGACCCCCGGCCGTGAGGAGAAGATCACGTTCATTACCAGCTTTGGGGGCAGCGATGAGGAGGCGGCGGCAGCGGCAGCGGCAGCAGCCGCATCAGGGGCCGCCACAGGGAAGCCCCCCGCACCTCCCCAGCCCGGCGGCCCCGCACCGGGACGTAATACCGGCGCCCGGTCGGTAACGCTCACGCTGCCCGCCCTACGCCCCGGCCACCGCGGGGGGGACCCGGGGCAGTGGGGGGCTCTGGCCCAGGCCCGTGCTGACCGGCCCCCTGTGCCCCGCCTGCAGCCGCCGCTCCTCCTCCTCCTCCTCCTCCTCCTCCTCCGCCTCGAGGACCTC
Source organism: Cabassous unicinctus (assembly GCA_029593785.1). NCBI lineage: Eukaryota > Metazoa > Chordata > Mammalia > Cingulata > Chlamyphoridae > Cabassous > Cabassous unicinctus. Next base: position 4,084 of record JAQZBX010034049.1, read on the forward strand.
CAGCTCCCGCTCCAGCTCCCGCTCCCGCTCCAGCTCCCGCTCCCGCCGTGGCGGGGGCTACTACCGCTCCGGCCGCCACGCACGCTCCCGCTCTCGGTCCTGGTCCCGCTCCCGCTCCCGTTCCCGTCGCTACTCGCGGTCTCGCAGCCGCGGCCGGCGCCACTCGGGTGGGGGCTCCCGTGACGGACACCGCTACTCCCGCTCACCCGCCCGGCGTGGTGGCTACGGGCCCCGGCGCAGAAGCAGGTGCATGCGGCTGGGGTGGCCCGGGGGTGGGCAGGGGCTCTGATCTCAGGGAGGTCACACTCTGAAGGAGACGTGGCCACCAAGCCCAAAGAAGATCCAGTCTGAGGGGAGAGGGGTGGGCACGGCCCTTTCCCCAGAAGCTTCTGGTCTGAGGGGAGGCATGCCCATCCACCCAGGGAGCCTGCCAGTGGGGTGGAGCCCAGCCCCTGTTCTCAGGACGCCGGGGTTGGGAGGGGAGACTGGGCATCTCTTCTTCTGGGACTTGTGCTCTGATGGGGTGGCTCAGGCTCTGTGGTCAGGGGGTTGCCCAGGCATAGACGCTCAGGGTGTTCTGTAGAGGCTGGGATGGACCCCGCACCCTTGGAGCTGATGGGTTCGGTGGGAGGAGCTCTGAATGTGGACAAGGCGTGGGGAAGTAGGCAGCAAAGCCAAGGCACCCTTTGGGGGGGGGGCGGGGCGAGCATTGCCAACCTGGAGGAAAGGAAGTCCTTGGGGGCTGGAGCTGTCCCCTTCCCATGACCATCCGTGGTGGGATGGGGGTGGAGCCTGGTGGGTACATGAGAGCCCAGGCGGTGGAGCAGGCTGCGTGGGCACATGTTCTGGCTCTGCTCGTGAACTCTGTGTGCCTGGTTTCTCCAAACATAAAGTGGAGATAACCGTAGTACCCGTCATTGAGCTATGAGGGCGCAACAGGTGAATCCTGGCAAGTGCTTCGGACAGGGCCCGGCGCCTGGTCAGTGCCGTTATCAGCATCACTGTCTGTGCTGCCAGGCTCATGGCTCACAATGTCAGCAGCTGGTGGGTCGGGCAGGTCTGGCAGAGGGCCAGATGGGCACTGGGGAACTGGGAACACACATCCCATCGTGGAGTTGTTAGCTGCTCAGTGACAGGCCCAGTGTCCCCTGCCTTCCAGTTTCTTGAGAAGTTGAGAGTCTGGATTTTTAAAGGACAAGTCTTAATTTCTCAGTATTGACAACAAACTTGAATTATATAAAAACCCAAGACAACCCAAACAGAATCAGTGTGTGGCTTGGGTTTGGCTTCCAGGTCACTGATGACAGAAGGACTGGGGGAAAGAGGTGGGGCTTCATCCCATCTCGAATGCCAGCCTGAGAGTGAGCCTTGATGGAGAGCCAGGCATAGTGTATAAAGCGGGCCACAGACCAGCCAGGTTCCAGCTTCCCAGAGTTCACCTCCCAGAGCAGTCAGCATGTGGGTGTCGGTTGAGGGAGGAGTGAAGCTGGGTCGGGGATGATGGATGGCACGAGGAGTCCGTTTCAGACAGGCCCTCTGTGAACCCTCCTGACCCGTCCGTCAGCTGCTGATGCTGTGCTCCATGAGGGGGACACAGCTCTTTGAGGACTGTAGGAGAGGGCCGCCTTGGCTCAGAAGCCTGAGGGCGGCGACGGGGTGAGCTCTGGGGACTCCTGAGGGAGCGCAGCAGGAAGGAGGCTGAGAGTCACACCTGGACTGCACGAGGCCTTGCAGGCCGTCAGGAAAACTGGCGGTTCGGGGCCAGGGAAGGGATGCGCACAGGGCCCCTGGAGCCTCACGGCCCTTCCCCTGCCCCCCTGCTGCTCCCCCAGGAGTCGCTCCCGGTCCGGGGACCGGTATAGGCGGGGCGGCCGGGGCCCCCGGCACCATAGCAGCAGCCGCAGCCGCAGCAGCTGGTCCCTCAGCCCGTCACACAGTCGCAGCCTTACTCGGAGCCACAGCCGGAGTCATAGCCGCAGCCGGAGCCACAGCTGCAGCCGCAGCCGCAGCCAGAGTCACTCGCCATCGCCCCCAAGGGAGAAGCTGACCAGGCCGGCAGCATCCCCTGCTGTGGGCGAGAAGCTGAAAAAGTGAGCACGGGGCAGGTCTCTGGGAGAGGGTCCTGTGGCCCCAGATGACTTGGTCAATCCACCACTTTCTTTTTGAGGGGATGTGGCCCTACCCTGGGGCTCTGAGGAGCCATGGTCTTGTGTATCTGGTCTGGGGCCAATGCTGAGGTGTGGGGTTGAGGTGGCTGCTGCCCTTTCCTTCCCCCATCCATGCCGTCTCCTCTTCTCCCACCCAGGGCTGAACCTGCTGCTGGTAAAGAGACAGGAGCTGCCAAAGTCAGTAAGAATTTGGAACTTACCCGTCTAACTCCCGCCAGCAGCAGTGCCCGAGAGCTGGGCCCGGTGGGCCTGCAGGGGGGCCTGGGTGGGCCGGGAGAGCTAGCCCCAGGGGTTAAGTGGGGCTGGAAGGGCTCTGCTCCCATGAGAACCCTGCCCCCCCTTCCCACTGCACACCAGGGCTTCAACTGTCCTGAGCGTCCAGACTGTTGCGCAGGGTCCACAGCTGCCCCTCCTCCCCACATTTCCCCCACAAGTCCTGAGCTCTTGGCTGAGGTGGGTGGTTGAAGCTCCGGAAACCCACCCCCTCTCCCGCCTCTTCTCCCCCTTCCCCAGCCCAAGCTGACGCCACAGGAGAAGCTGAAGCTGAGGATGCAGAAGGCACTGAACAGGCAGTGTATGTCCCACCATCTGTCCCTCTCGCTCCTCCCAGCTCCTCTTCCTCTGCCAGTGGGAGCAAGTAGCAGACCCAGCCTGGCCTCGGGGGCCCTGTCCTTTCCTAGAGGATGTCAGGAGTAGGGGAGGCGTCGTTAGCATCCACCTCTGCTGCCCCCATGGCAAGGGCCTCGGGCAGTCTGGTTGACCTGAGCTCAGCTCTTCATCTGGGAAGCAGGATTCTCAAGGGCACCCCCTCAGCCAGTGTCCCTTCCTCCCTCCAGTCAAGGCGGATAAGAAGGCGGCTCAGGAGAAGATGATCCAGCAGGAGCACGAGCGGCAGGTAAGGGGTGGGTGTGGGGGCATGGTGATGGGGGGGAGGGTGCTGTACCGGGCCACATCCTCACAGCCCTCTCTGCCCCAGGAGCGGGAAGACGAGCTTCGTGCCATGGCCCGCAAGATCCGGATGAAGTAAGATTGTCCCTACCCCCTTTGCTGGGGCCACCGCCTCCCCTTGCTCACCCTGCCAAGCCCTCACCTGGCCCTCACGCTGTGCCTGGCCTCCTCTCCAGCCACCTCCATCTCCAACCGCCACCTCCTCCCAGTTCCTCTAGCCTCCAGACTCACTCTGCCTGACAAGCTCGTCCCCAGAAACCTGCCTGCTTCCCTCCCTCACTTTACTCGGGCATGTCCTCCCTGGCTGTCCTGTTAGAGTAAAACCACCAAGCCCTCCATTCCCCAGCCCTGCTCTATTTTTCTTCGTAGCACTAATCTCCCCCTGACTTGTTTCCTGTTTGCTCGCTTGCTGCTTGTGCCCCCACTAAAACGTCTGGCTGTTGTGTTCCTGCTGGGTCCGCAGCACCTAGAACACTTGGTTGGTGCTCAGTGTGTGGTGAACGACTGGACTCAAGCCAGTCCTGGGGCAGGTTCTGGGCCCGTGCTGGGGAGGCGGGAGCTTTCTCCTTTGCCTTCTGCTTTCTCTTCATCTTGTCTCTGTCCCCTGCAGCATTGTGTGGTGGTCAGGGTCGCAGGGCCTAGAGGCAGACATGGGTCCAGTTCTAGCCCTGCCTCTGACTAGGTGGCCCTGGGTGAGTCCTCGCCCTCTGGAAGCCTCACTTACTACTCGGTGAAGTGGGGATAGTTCACAGTGTGACTTTATGGGTAGCCTGGGGATCAGTCCCATGGGACGGCAGCCCACCCGAGATCATGGGCAGCACTGGAGGTCATAGCGCTCAGTGTTGGCAAGGAGGCGACTCAGAGAGTGCGGAGGCTGGGCCGTGCAGCCTGCTAGTCGCTTCTGGTTCCACCTCACACTTGCTGCAAGTCCTCGGACAAACAGCTTACCCTCTCCTTCCTCTGGAGGCTACTTGCATTGATGTTTCATGGGCTCCAGCCACACAGCTCTCAGGCTGGCATGTAGAAAGGGCTTGATGCCTGGAAGCTGCCATCGTTAACAGTTGTCCTTGTCACTTTTGGTGTGCCCATTGCATGTTGGGCATCAGGAAACCGCATGTTTCCATCAGGAGGTGGAGGAGCAGAGGGTCAGGGGCCTGGTGGCATGGGCAGCCAGACCCAGGGTCTCATCCTGGCTCTGCTGCCCTCTAGCTGGGGGACTTCGCTCCTGTCTGAGCCTCAGTTTACCCATCTACTAAATGGGGATGGAAGAGTTTTCCCACTTCATGGGCTGGGAGGATTCAGCAAGATCAGGGCCAAGCACGGAGAAGCCCCCTCAATAAGTTAACCGTCACTGGGACGGTTAACTCAGCCAATTCATCATTTAGCATGTACTCCAGGACTGCACCCCGAGCTGTGACAGTAACGAGGGAAGCTTCCCTCCATCCCCTCTTAGGTCTGTTCAGTGAGGCCCTCTGGGATTCAGGCCCCGTTTCTGCCAGGGGGTCCTCATTTTCAACAGGGAAGGGAGCATCACTCTTGCGCCTGGGCTGGTGTGTGCCGAGAACTACCCCGGGCAGGCGAGACAGCCCGCCCGCCTGGCGTTCAGAGTCCCTGGCAGATGCTCACCCTTCTCCCCCGCAGGGAGCGGGAACGCCGAGAGAAGGAGAGAGAAGAATGGGAACGGCAGTACAGCCGGCAGAGCCGCTCCCCCTCACCCCGTTACAGTGAGTGTCCCCACGGCCCCTTGGCCAGGAGAGCCGGGCTACTTCTGGGGCATTAAAAAAACAGAAATGCCAAAACAGGGTGTCCAAAGACCATGGGCGTTTCTCCATTCTGGCCTTCCATAAAGACACACACAGGTCTTTTAGAGGACGTTTGCCGCCTGGCGGTTTTCTACGTTCAGAATTCTCACAGAATTCCAGAGTAGCTAAGGTTTGAGAATTCTCACAGAATTCCAGAGTAGCTAAGGTTTGAGAATTCTCACAGAATTCCAGAGTACCTCAGGTTTGAGAATTCTCACAGAATTCCAGAGTACCTCAGGTTTGAGAATTCTCACAGAATTCCAGAGTACCTCAGGTTTGAGGAGAGAAGAGGAGCAAAGCCTTGACGTTGAAATACGAGGTGGGAGAGCGGGTGGTTGTCTTGAAGGTGGTCGTGGAGGGGGTGAAAACTGGCACACATTCGTCTCCATGTTTGGCTTTTTAAAAAACTGAGTAAATCAAAGAATTCCAGTCTTGAAGACAGAATCATGGAAATTGCCTAGAAATGCAAATTTTCAGGTCACCCGAAAACCTTATACCAGTTTTAATATCTAATGTACTAAATATTATGGCCCATATATTCTGAGAATAAGAGCAAAGTAGATAAGCTTATTGAGTAATGTATTTATGAATTCAAATAAACATGATTTTGAGGGGGAAAAAAAAAGACGCACACACCTGTGCTATGATCACTTCAGTCACAAGGTAACTATAGCAACCTTAATGTGTGCTCCTTCCCAGCACCCGGCGCGGGCTGGGAGGGCCCAGCCTGCAGCTGCTGTGCTCTCTCTTCCCCGTCCTGTCAGTGGACTCCGGAAGCAGAGGCGTAGCCTTCATCAGAGAGAGCAACCAGAAATCCAACCTCGAGGACCCCACTCCGGGTCAGGGAAGAGCCCCTGGTCCCTGCTGGGCATTTGTTTTGTCCTCACCTGCCCTCCTTTTCTTTCCAGGCCGAGAGTACAGCTCTTCCCGGAGGTAAGGACGCCCTCCCTTCCCTTGGGAAATCAGGGTTGTCCTGCGGTGGGCGCCCCCAGCCCTGATTCCTCCCCATCCCCCCTGCAGCCCAGTTGTAGGGGCTGCTCTTGCACCCACACCCTCCCACCACAGCACAGATTCTGAGGGCTGAAGCCCCAGGGCCCCCAGGCCGGTGGGGGTGGGGGCAGGGCTCCCGGCTTCCTGTCCCACCCTCATGGGCCCTTTCCCTTTTTCTCCAGGCGCTCAAGGTCCCGCTCCCGAAGCCCCCATTACCGCCATTAGGCAGAACAGTGGGGGCTGGTGGGTGAGGTGGGGGCAGGGGTCAAGCTGTGATGCTGCTGGTTTTCTCTCTGGTAAAATAAAGTCAAATGTTATTTAATTCCCTTCACCTGGCCTCTGTGTCGTCTGTGTGGCCAGTGCCAGGCTCAAGCCCTAGTGCCCCCCAGCAAGTGAGGTGAGCTGGGCAGGGAACTCGAGGGTGTGGGGCAGGTGCCCGTGCCGGTGTGCAAAGTCCTGCCCTGTGCTGCCATCCCGAGGGAACAAGATGTCTGGGCGTTCAGGTGGCGGCTCCTTGTCATTCAGGACCTGCGGCTGTTTCCCAAGGCCTGCTTAGGTGGCAGGAGCGTGGTCGGGGGTGGGGGGTGGGGGGAGAGGGCCTCGACCTGCCTGCAGGTGTGGACAGGGGTGCTGGCCCAGCGCCCAGTGTTTGGAGGATGGGCAGGGACTCTTCGCCCAGGGGCCTCTGGCGACAGGTCCAGGCCTCTCCCCGCCCTCGCCCCGGCCCTGGCCTCACCCACTCTGGGAACCGGGAGCGCGGCTTTCCGTGCCAGTCCTGCTGGGCCCCAGGCATGGGGGCTGGCCTTTCCCCTCACCCCCTCATTCCAAACCGGTCTGTCCAGCCGTCCACCCTGAGGAGGGGAAGCCTCCTGCCCCACCTCAAATGCCCCAAGAAAGCCAGAGTCCACACTCACGCCGTGTAACGAAGGAGAGGGATGGTTTACTTGCACAAGTGGGGAGGACACACAGGCCAGCAGGAGCAGGGACAGTGGTACCCGGGCAGCAGGAGAGGGTGTGCCTGGAGCTCAGGTGCCCCCGCCTGCCTCAGGGTGTTTCTGCCGCAGGTGCTTGTCCAGGGTGGCGCGTAGGCCGAAGGGCACACGGCAGTGGGGGCACTGGAAGCGGATGCCATCGGGCCCCAGGCCGTGCATGCGGCGGTGGCGGTTGAGCTTGCTGCTCTGGGCACAGGCGTAGGGGCAGAACTCGCAAGCGTAGGGCCGCTCTCCGGTGTGCGAGCGCCGGTGCACCGTCAGGTTGCTGCTGTTGGTGAAATGCTTCCCGCAGAACTCGCACCTGCCTCCGGGCCCGCGGCTCTTGCCCGCTGGCTTCTGCGTCTTCTTGGGTGAGGTCTTCTGGCCCTTGGCAGGGTCAGTTCTCTGGTCCATGGTGGTGGCCCCCCAACCATCCCCGCCGGGGCCTGCCTGAGCCCCACTGCCAGGAGCCCCAGGCTCCTGCACACCCGCTGTGGCAGCAGCTCCAGTCCTTTCCCCACTGCCACGCGGGAGGGTGCTGGCTGGGGCGGCGGCATGGGAGGCCGGCTCTGGAGGGGCTGCCGAGGCCTGTTCCTGGCCAGCGTCTGCGGTGCAGGGGCTTTGGGGCCGCAGGTGTCGGTGGGTCTTCTTGTGGCGGTTGAGCTTGCTGCTCTGGGCACAGGCGTAGGAACACTGGTCGCAGGCGTAGGGCCGCTCGCCCGTGTGCGAGCGCATGTGCACCTTGAGGTTGCTGAAGGAGCTGAGTGTCTTCTTGCACACGGGGCAGGTCGGGCTCCGCCGGCTGCTCGCCCGGGGGCCCTGGGCCTCGGCCGCCGGCCCCACCATGGTGGACATGGCCGCAGCCACCTCTGCCAGGCCCAGCAGCGGGGCCTCTGGGGCCTCCACCTCCGTCTGGTAGATGGACAGTCCGTGGTCCATCTGGGCATGGCGCAGCAGTCTCCAGGCCTCCGTGAACTCTCTGCCGCAGTGGAGGCAGCTCAGGGCTTTCAGGTCCTCCCGTTCTAGAGAGAAGAGAAAGAAGCAGGGTAGTCAGAGTGAGTGTTCACGGGGTATCGAGTCCTTGTGGTCATTCGGCTGCTGCCCGCTGGACACCTTCGGGAAACGGGAAAAAGGTTCTATTCCAGGGGCTGTAAGATGCAAATCCCCCTGCCCTCCCGAAGCTCGTGTTCAGAGGAGGGGCAGGCAAGAACCAAGGAGTCTTTGGAGTGGGTGATGAGTATATAGGGATTCCTTCTGTTTTGATGTTTGAAACGCTTCAAAAAGAAACACTGGAAAAGACGGAGGGACAGGGAGGAGTGCTTTTATACAGGTGGTCAGGAAGGCCTGGCCTACCAAGCTCAACGAGTGCTTCCTATCTGCCAGGGTCCACGTGGTGCCTTGGTTCTCACAGTCACCACTACCCAGATGGGGAAACTGAGGCACCAAGAGGCGCTTCCTCAGTATCACACGACTTGGAAGCAGTGGAGCTGGGATCTCAGCCCAGAAACCTGGAGAGTGAGGGAGGGGCAACGGCAGGTTTTTCAATAAAGATTTTGGGTTTAATAATAGTAACAAGCTCTCCCTTGTCCAGTGGGCTTCTCCCTGCCAAGCCCTGCTCAGGCGTTGCAGAAACATGCTTGAGCTCACAAAGGGAGCCAAGGCCCAGGTGGGGGGGGAAGACCCTCTGCGCTGACCCCAGTCCAGAGCCCCCAGATTTGATGTTTTCTCCAGACCTAAGGGTACTATCAGAGGACACTCCCAGCCTTTCACTTGCCTTCATATTTTTCACCCTTGGATGGGGTAGCTTTTGGGATGCAACACCAGGGTCATGAGCACAGGTTGGGGCTGGCCTGGATTCAAATTCCAACTCTCCGGCTCCCAAGTTGTGTGACTTTGGGCAAAACATAACCTCCTGAGCCTCAGTTTCCTCGATGGCTAGAATATGGGAATCCTAGGGGCCCCCTTCCCCTCTCCTTAGGGTGGCCATGACCTCAAATGGAGTAGTTGAGAGCCTTGGTCCCTAGAAGTCCTCAGTTAACACCCGCTAATCCCTTGGCGCCAAGGCGCCCACAGTTCACAGAGCACCTCTGATTGTTTCATCCCGATGAGTCCATCACAGCCCCTCCCTCTCAGTCCCCAGGGTGAGGGTCTAAAAATGATTCAATTGGCTCCTCCTCCCTTTTCCCACCAGACTTCCTTGATCCAGGACTCAATTTAATTCCACCAAAAGTCCCAGGAAGACCTGGGCCAGGGCCAGGAATTCGTGGCCTACACTGACAAAAGCTCACTATGGGCCCATCCCCATGGTAAGGGTTTTTAATCCCGTCCCGAGAGAAGGAACCCAAATGCTCATACACAGGGGGCCTGGTGCAAGCCACGGGCTTCCCAGCACGCACAGCTGGGAGATTCCTTCCATTAGGGGTGGAGGCCCAGAAGCCCCTTCCCCAGTGCTGTGCAAATGCACCAGCACCTGGATCAGAAGTAATAAAGAGGTGGGAGGAGGTGGCAACCACCCTTCCCCACCCTGCAGCCTTGCAGCTGGCCTCGGCTCCCCCTCCCCCAGGCCACTGCCCTCCCCAGAAGTCCCCCCTACTGCCACCCTGGTCCAGCCACCTGCCCAGTTATTTCTGGCCAAGGGGAAGGAGAAGTGAAACCAGATTGGGGGGTGTGTGTGGCAAATCCCCACGCCAGTCTTCTGGGGCTGGCCACACCCTGTGGGCGTCCCTCCTTCCCTGCCCAGCCCCCCCCCCCACTCATCCCAGCCGGAGGACGGGGCAGGCCCCGGGCAGGCCCTGGCCACGCCTAGGCTGCACCCGATGGAGAGTGAGAAAGGGGAAGTGGTGCTCACTGCCCTGCCTGTCCAGCTCAGCCCCCTCTGCAGCAGGAAGCCCAGCCCTTGAACTTGAGAGAGAGCCTGCAGTCCCGGTTCTGCTCACCTGAGCCCTGCCTGGGGCCGGGGCCTCTGAAGAGCTGACAGCCCAGCTTCTTGTGGTCCATGAAGGCAGTGATGGCCTCTAGCGGGAAGGTCTGTAGACAGCGGCCACAGGTCAGCAGATCTGGGCGTTTGTCGGTCCAGGGCTGGCGTTCTGCTGGGAGGAAGCGGGTGGTGAGTGTGCGGTGGGGCCAGGATGGGGGCCGGGGGTTCCGAGGGCGAGGGGAAACCCGAGGGCCAGAAAGGGGGCTGGGGAGCAGAGCCGGGCGGGCGACACAGGGTAGAGCCAGGGAGGGGCCCGTGCGCAGAGGAGGGGGCCACCGAGAGTCAAAGGGGAGGGAGGCTGGGCCCGGGGCAGGGGCAGGGGGCGCTCACCGAGAGGGGTCGGGATCAGCGGCGTCCACGGGGCCCACTGGCTCCGGGCGCCAATGGCGTGGAGGGCGGCTCCGGCGGGCGTGGAGCCGGGGAGGTGGCGGGATTCGCCCCCGAGCCGCCCCGGCGCGGGCCGCTCCTTCGGCGCGCAGGGCCCCAGCCCCGGGGCCTGCAGGGGCCGCGCGTCTGGGTCGGGCTTCACTTCCATGACGAGGTCCGGCATCTCCATCTCGTCGTCGGCGCTGGCGGCGGGCGCGAGGTCTACGCGGCGCGGTGTGCTGCCGGCCTTGCGGCGGGACATGGGTCGCGGGCCGGGCGGGCGAGCGGGCGGCGGACGCGCAGGCAGTGCGCTCGGGCCGAGGCGCTCAGGTGAGTGACTGCGGCGACCCGCCGCGAACTCTTACACGTGCTGGCCGGGCCGTGGCTCCGCCCCCGGGGCGGGGCCTGGCGGCAGGGGACGGGGCGGCCCCGCAGGGGCCCTGCGGGCAGCCGAACTCAATCCCGGCCGAGCCCAGGCAGTTGGCGGAGTGGACAGGCCTCATCGCCCCGAGTTCGCGCGACGCGCCTCCCAGCCTGCCCTTCCTGATGCCATTTTAGGGCGGGTGAAACTGAGGCCCAGGGGGCCCACACCCGCAGCGAGAAAATGGTCGAGGCCAGGTTTCCAAGTGGGCGCCTAGCAGTCACCTGAACTGTATGCATTGGGAAATTCATTCAGCGAGCTTTTATTGGGCACCTCCTGAGTGTCCGGCCCTGTTCACTGGGGATACAGCAGTAAACAAAACAGATCAAATCCCTGCCCTCATGGAGCTCACGCTCCAGTGGGAGAGAGCTACAATGCACAAGGTGGACATGTAACACACAGAGTGCTTTCCGGGATGACAAGTGCGGGGGGGTGGGGGGGGGGCAAAAGAAAACTAGGAAGGGGGTCAGGGTTCCTGGGCGGGAAAGGCACGATGGATTGAGGCAGGGAGGGAGCCAGCCAGCGGCCTGTGTATTCCAGCACAAGAGAGGAGGGGGCAGAGGGATCGGATGACTGAGGTCAGAGAGAAAAGGCGGTCAGATCCAAGAGGGTCTTTGGACTGATTCCAGGTCTTTTGGTTTTCCTGAGAACAGCTCTGGGAGGGCCTGGAGCAGAGGAGGGTCGTGACCCCATACATGAACTCTGCTCCTAGGCTTGGACTTGCAATTCAAACCAAAGGGCCAACTCTCCACCTCCCTCCTGTCTACTCAGGCCTCCTTGATCTATTCTTCTTGAAGCTGCCCTCCCGGATCACTGCTTGAAGTGGCATCACCACCCTGCCTGGCCCTCCAGCCCTTAGGAGCTTTATTTTCTTCACAGCTGGACCACATCATAAGACAAAACTGTTGACTATTCTCTCCCCACCCCCACCCCCACCACAAGGCCCCTGAGGTCAAGGCCAGGGTCTGTCCTGCCCCAGGTGTCCCCAGCACAGGACTGAATGATTTTGGTATTTCACATGCTGATCTCCTGGAGCACTGCTCCAGGCAGGCTGGATCCTCATATTGTTATTCAGGCCTCAGCTCAATTGTCCTCCTGAGAGCAGAGGGCCTTCCTGACCACCGGTATCTAAAGTAGCCCCACCCTGCCCAAGGCCTCACAATTTACACTCAATGACGTCTGCCTGTCTGTACTTCCCTAGTGGGCCTCAGTTTCCCTTTCTGTCGAAGGAGTTTGGGAAGGTTGGCACTGAGGTGGCTGGTTGTCCTTCAATGCCACCACCTCTGACCACCCCAATACAGAGGCTTCCCCAATTCTGTCCACCCTCTATCCCATGGCCCTTATTTTATTCTTTTTACATACTTACCCCTGAAAGATCATCTTTATGTATTTGCTCGTTTATTCTGTGTTGTGCCCCCAACCCCCATCTTTACTCCCTACTCCCCACCCCACCCGCAGAATGTAGGTCCAGAGAGGGTAGGATCTGACTCTGTCTTTTTCATTAATATATCCAGTCGTCAGTTTGGTCAACAAATGTGCAATAAGTTCTTACTACGTGACTGGCCTGGTGTTCTTTCAGCAGATATTTGCATTAGGTCTAACTGTGCCAAGCATTGGGTCCTGGGTGGGGGGGCTGGGGGAGACCTGGTGGGAAGCAGAGGCCCGTGTGGCCCCTTGCCTCATGGAACGCCCTGTGAAGGAAGTTAATTCTGTCAGCGCCCAGAGCAATGGGGTCCCACAGCACCTCAGGTCAGACATTCCCCCTCCCTGAGCCTCAGTTTCCCCCTTTGTATAAAATAAAGTTGCAGAGAGGGCTGGAGGACAAAATGACCGCGGTGGGTCCATTCCAGCTGCTGTACTCCAAACCTCTCTTCCTGGCGTGTGGCTGTTGGGAGCAATATCTCGCGTGTGTATGTGCATGAGGATGGGGGTGCACAGTCCAGAGACCTGGAGGCTCCAGAGACCAAGCTCTGCCCTTAACCAGGCCGGGAGGAAGCCACCTTCTCTCTGAGCCTCAGTTTCTATCTCCGTATAATGGGCATCCCGGATGCCCCCACCGCGCAGGCAGGCGGATGAGAGCGGGGCCCCCTGGCCGCGGGCGAGCGCCCAGCAAAGCCGGCGGGGTGGTGACCGAGCCTGCGAGCCTGCCCGTGACCACGTGGGGCGGCGGCGGCGGCGGCGCGGGCGGAACTCAGGCTCGGCGGCTCGCGGCCCGCCCGGGCCTCTGCAAAGGGGGCGCCGGCGGAAGTGGGGGCGCCAGCCTCTGCGGACCTCGGTGAGTGCGGGATGGCGGGGCGGGAGACGGGGAGGGGAGCGCCGCGAACGGCGCCCTGGACGCCGCCCCGCATGCCAGGCCGGGAAGCGGCGGGAAGAGGCAGGGTCGAGGCGGGAACGCCGGCAGCGGGGACGCTCTGGTCTTCGGACGCAGGCCGCGGAATGTCCGTGCGCCGGGGTGGGGTGGGGAGTAGGGAAGGGCGGAATGCGCCCCTTCGGAAAAATAACGTCGTCGGTGACAACAGTAATAATAACGGCGGCGGTCATCACGCTCCCGCCTTTCCCCGAGGTGGAATAGCTTCCTTAAACCGAGCTGGGAGTTGAGAATCTCGTCCAACCCTAGCGCGCAGGGCGGGGTGGGGAGTGGACGCCTGGGGGCCGGGAGGACCCACTTAGTATAAGAAAAAGAAAGCGGTGGGTGGCCAGGGCGGAATTGAAAAGAACACTGACCGGCCCTGGGGGCAGAGAGGAGGGGGAGGGAGTCTGTGACCGGGGTTCTGACATTCTCTGGAAGCTCCATTGACTGGTTTGCATCAAGACGAGGCAGCCCCGGAGATGTGTGTGGACATGTCAGTATCTTGGTTAATTGGGGTCTGGGGGCCTCCCATTTAATCTGATAACTCACCTGGCTCCCCACCTTGGCACCTGCGAAGTTCTGGCAGAGTGTTTCCACTATCTGATCCATTCTCAATTTTTGAAAGGGGGTGCTGAGGTCCCAAGGAGGGAGATCTGTGAAGCTCTTTCTGCCCCCACCATTGAGCTACCTGAGGGGCGCTGGAGTCAAACTGAGCAGTGTTTTGGAAGGTGGGGTTGGGTTCAGAAGTTTTCCCTGAAACCATCTGCATCTCCTTGGCAGAGAGATTGAAAGGATAAGGGATAAAGGACAGGTCACCTGGGAGAATGGATAATACCTGCCTTGGCCTTCTTGAGCACACCCTACTTGACCTTTTCCCAGCCAATTTCTTATCTGGTCACACCTTGGCTCCAAAATCTCCCCCCCACTTCCTTGCGGGTGGAAGAAAGTGTGCCTGCCTTGTGCAGGAGTGGGCTTCTTTGTTAGTCCAACCTGGGTTTTCCTCCTTTTCCTGCTTGAACCCAGAAAATGATTTTACATTTCCCAGTTTCAGTTTCCTCTTCTGGAAAATGGGGACTCCATGGATCTAACCAAATAGTGATTTTTTTTTTTTCTGGATGGAAAAATCAAGGCCTGACATTGGGCCTGCCCTTCAAATTTTTTTTTTTTTAATCCAGGGATTTAACATAATTCTTTGGCTACTTGCTTAATTCCAGATCAGTCCTCCATTAAGCACCAACCCTGTAGACTTGAGTGTTTCTCTTAAAATATTCAAGTGGTAATCTTGATTAAGGGAAAGCCCTGGGGGCTGGTGACTATTGCCTGAATTTGGTGACTGTGGTCAGATAAAGAGAAACATATATATCTCTTAATCCCCCTTCACTGTGGTCTTCCCCATCAGGCAAAAACCTTGGAGTCCCCTTTATGACTGTTTCTTCCCTCAACCCACACATGCAGTCCACCAGCAAATCCTGGGGGCTTGCAACCATCAAATCATATCCTAATCCCAATCTGTCCATTCCCTCCCACCCCCACCCTCCTGATGGGGCTCCCTGCTTCTTCCTTTGTCCCCCACAGTCTTTTTTCTGTGTAGCAGGCAGAGGGAGCCTGTGAAATCTAAATCAACCTGGACCTCTGCTCACTCCCTGCCTATGGCTCCAGTCTCTGTACATTCCTTCAACCATATTTACTGAGTGCCCCCACCTTCCCGTGTTTGCCAGTTCCTGTTAAGTGAGGTTGGAGCTGGAGTTGGGAAGAAATTGGCCACGTGCTTTCTCTCAAAGGTTTGTATTCTATGGTGGAATAACAATACACAGGGAAACTAGTCAATCCATATTGTCGGGAGGTGATGAGTGTTATGAAGGAAAGATAAAGCAGGGTGAAGGGGTGAGTTGCTTCTCCCTATAAAGGTGGTATTTGAGCAGTGACCTTCGTGAAGTGAGGGAAGGAAGGGGGGAGTGAACTGTGTGTCTGGGGGAAGGAGGCTCCACGCAGGCAGAACAAGAAGTACAAAGTCCCCGAGGGGGTACATGCCTGCAGAGAGGACACTGGTGGGAGATGAGGTCTGAGACAGGGTCTCATCGCCATTGTAAAGACTTTGGCTTTTTACTCCAGGTGAGGCCTGAGCCACAGGAGGGCTCCCAGCAGAGGATGGACAGGCTCTGACTTAGTTCTAACAGGTGCCTCTGACAACCATGTGGGTGACTGAGTGGGGGGTGACATTGGGAGCCGGGTGCCTAGTGTGGAGGAGCCTGCAGTAGTCCAGGGGGAGGTGATGGTGGCTGGACGGGCAGGGGGCAGAATAGGAGTGGTGAAAAGCCGCTCGCTGCATTCTGGATCCATTTTGCTGATTGGATGTCAGTGGGACAGAGAGCAAGGAGGGTTCAGGCTTCACTCTGGGCCAGGCTCTCTGAGATGTCCTTTGCCTGCATGACACTGCCTCCCCCCCCCCCCCCCCCAAGATTCTCTCAACAACCTCAGGAGGTGTCTTTCTCTACTGCTTTTCCCAGGAAACAGAGAGGAGGCTGCTCATAGAGTTTCAGTGACCTCCGATCCCCTGTGGTAAGTCTGGGACTCGGCCAGCTCCCTGGGGCCCTGACTGTTCATGTATGGCCCGCAAGCCAAGTAAGAGTGGTTTGTACATTTTTAGGTGGTTGAAAAAAATTTTTTAAAGATTTCGTGACATATGAAAATGATATAAAATTCAAATTTCAGTGTCCATAAATAAAGTCCTCTTGAAGTCCACCCAGGCCATTTGTTTATGTATTATCTGGGACTGCTTTCGTGCTACGAGGCATGTCAAGTCGTGACCGAGACGACGTGGCCTGTGAAGCCTAAAGCATTCGTCTGGCCCTTTATAGACAGTTTGCCACCCTGCTCTGTGTTCTGCTAAGAACGGTTCCACTTGGGCCACCTGTGGGGGGTGTTGGATCAATAGCACTTGGCAGCTCGTTACACAAAGGGCTGGGAAAGGTCTGAGGAGTGCACAGAAAGAGTTTTGGGGAGTGGGTGCCTGTAAGCCTCCAGCACTGATAACTTCGAGAGGGGGTTCAGATTCCTGAGTGGGAAGCTCTTTCTAACATCTTTAAAAGGACATGCATGTGTTACAATATGCCCCCCCTTTAATAGTTTTAATTTTGAAATAATTTAAAACTTACAGAAAAGTTGCAAAAATAATATAAAAACAATTCAGAGTACTCCAATATATCCCCTACCCAAAAACCCAGATTTACCAACTTTTAACATTTTCCTGTAATTATTATTGTCATTCACTCTCTCTATATATTTTCTAAACATTTGAGAGTAGGTTGCACACATCATGCTCCTTAACACTTAATAGTTCCAAGTGTATTTCCTAATTCCCTAAGAACAAGGATATTCACTTATGTCACCACATTAAGTACAAGTTCAAGGAATTTCACATTGATATAAAACATAACTGTAGTCTAATTTTTTTGATTGTCCCAATAATGACCTTTAGACACTTCTCTTTTTAAATGAAAATTTTAAAAAGATTACTTAAAAAGATTGTAAAAGTACATGGTACAAAATTCAAATGGTCCAACAAGGTAGACAGCTAAAAGTTTCTGCCCTGTGGCCCAGCCCCCAGTTAGAAATGCTAAGTGGAAATGACAGCTTTTGCAGTTTTCAGGGATACTGTCAAACTGCCCTCCTTTGAGGCTGTCCTGTGTTACAGCCGGGCAAGGGACCTGGGTGTCTGTTTCTCCATACCTTCACTAACACATGCCTCACCGACCTTTCTCATCCTTCCTGATCTGACAGCAGCCCCAATCCTAAGCATTGGAGCTTTAATTTGCATTTCTCGGGTTTTCAGTGAGGTGGTGAATATTTTCAGTAGCCACCTTTATTTCCTTTTTTTCTCCACTTGTGACCTGTTTACTTCAGTGGTTCTCAACCTGGGGCGATTTTTCCTCCCCAGGGGACATTTGACAATGTCTGGAGACTTGTGTTTTTTGTTTTTTTTTTTTCTTTTCTAACAGCTTTAGTGCTATGTAATTCACTGGTGTAATTCACCAGTGGAGACATTTTTGGTCGTCACAGCTGGGGTCAGGTGGGGAGGTGTATACTACTGGCATCCAGTGGGTAGAGGCCAGGGATGCTGCTGAAATCCTTCCCCTGTGCACAGGACAGCCCCCCAAAACAAAGACCTCTCCAATCCCAAATGTCAATAGTGCCGAGGTGAGAAAACACAGTCTACATCCTTGTCCCATTTTTTCTGCAGGGTCCTTTCTTGCAAGGAGCTCAGTTGAGCTGCAGAAAGAGGAAGAGCTTACCAAGAAAAGGGACAATCTTAGTAACCTCTACTCTGGGCCTGGCCCCAGCCTGCTGGGTGCCCAGTGCAGGTCAGACCTCAGTGACTCCGTGCTCAGCTTTCCACAGAAAGCCTCTCCGCTCTCCATCCTCCCAGCCACAAGGCCAGTATTGCTCTGTATGCAATCAGTGTCATTACAGTAGCACTTAAAGATATGCCAGGTGTGTGCTAAGCATTGTGCATTACTTAGGGCATGTAATCCCCACGACAACTTTGTGAGATCGATCCTCTTCTCACCCCCACTTTACAGACAACTGAGGCACAAAGTGGTTAAGCAGCTCACAACAAGTCACACAGCAATAATAATCATAGCAGCTACTAACTTTTAGTGAGGACCTAGTATGTGCCAGGTCCTGTCCTGCATGAACCCATTGAATCTTAGGGGCAATTGGGGCTATTTCTTTATACAGTAGAAGAGAAAACAGTCTTATACTTGAGGTCACACAGCTAAGCAGGGCCTGGGAGCTTAATTTCCCCTCCATTCATTCATAGGAGCTGTCTCCCTTTATTCATTCATTTGAGCGGTATTTTCCAAGCCTGGTCTGTATGCCAGGCAACTATTCCAGGAACTGGGGCCCAACCTGGGAAAGGCCAGATCCCTGCTCCTTGTGGAGGCAGCCAGTCTCACGGGGCAGACAGGCCATAAATGGAACAATAAATATACAGTGTTGGGTCAAGGAGTGGTATGATGAAGCCAACTTAGGATGGAGTGGGATGTGGGGCAGATCTTTAAGAAAGGATGGTCAGAGAAGGGAAAAAGATACCGGCAGAGGGGACATCAAGCAAAGGGGCCCTGAGAAGGGAGTGTACCAAGGGTGTCTGAAGATCAGCAAGGAGGCCAGGGTGGCTGGAGAGGAGAGTGCAAGCAGGGCCTGCCATGGGCAGGGAGAAGCTGGGAGGGAGCACACAGGGCCTCGTGGGCCGTGGTGAGGACTTAGCTTTGACTTTGAGTGAGATGGGAGCCACAGAAACGCTCTGAGCAGAGGGTGGGGGGTGAGCTGACTTAGGCACTAAAAGAACGCTATGCTTGTTAACTGTGGAGGGGGAAGGTAAAAGCCTGGAGTCCAGACAGGAAGTGATGGTGGCTGGACCAGGGTGTTGGCAGTGAAGGGGATGAGAAGTGTTAGGTTGTGAAAATATATATATATATATATATATATATATAATTTTTTTTTCCCCTCATACTTTCTTTGTCTTTTATGATTTTGACATTTCTGAAGACAATGCATTTTGGGCAGGGATTCCACAGACATCTCTGTCCTTCACAGTGGACCACATCAGAGGACGTGGTGTCAGTTTGTCCCACTACTAGAGATGACAGCTTTGATCACTAAGTCACAGTGGTGTCCACCAGATTTCTCCTCTATAAAGTTACTCTTTACCTTTTACAATGAATAGATACCTTGTGAAGAGGCACCTTAAGATGACGTAGATACCCTGCACTTCATCAAACATTCACTCATTGGTTTTAGCAGTCATTGGTGTTTTCTAACTCCATTTTTTTTTTTTAACTTTTTTTTTTTTTTTTAAAAACGATTTTGTACATTTAATAATTGAAAATATAAACAATTAAGAACTAAAAAAAAACACAGTTGGATGAAAACATCCATTTCTCAATTAAATGTACTGGAAACATATAAAAAATTTTTTTGAATCATACAATATGTTACACAATATATTTGGTTCATGGTAACGCAATCATACAGTATTCGTCCTTTTGTGTCTGGCTTGCTTCACTCAACATAATGGTCCTCCAGGTTCATCCATGTTGCCATATGCTTTACGACTTCATTTCTTCTTACAGCTGCATAATATTCCTTCGTGTGAATAGACCACAGTTTATCCATTCATCTGTTGTTGGACACCTGGGTTGTTTCCAGCTTTTGGAAATTGTGAATAATGCTGCTATGAGCATCGGTGTGCAGATGTCTGTTCGTATCACTGTATTATTCTTTTTACAGTTATTATAAATTGCCATTTTTCTGTGAGGAAGAACTTTTCCTTCTCCCCCCCCCCACCCCCTTTCTTCTTTCCTTCCTTTCTATCAACATGGACTTATGGATTTCTGTCTTATTCAGTGGGTTACAATTGGTAATTGTCATTATTTTAATGCTCAAATTGTTCCAGATTTGGCCAGTGGAAGCCCTTTCAAGCTGGCTTCTGCGTGATGGTGAATATATTGGGAAGCTAGGATTTCCTGATGGATTGGATGAGAATGAGGAGGCTAGGTTTCCCTCTTTCAGCAAATACTTATTGTTTACTCTGTGCCAGAAGCTGGGGATAAAGCCATGATAAAAAGCAGGCAAACATCCCTGCCCTCATGGAGCTCATGTTCTTGTGTGTGTGACACTTTGTTTCTGGCCCAAGTCACCAGGTGAATGGTGGTGCAGATTTTAGGAGGGGGAGTCAGGAGCTGGGTTTTGGACGGGCCCAGTGTGAGATGCCTGGCATACCTGCCTCTGCACCCAGTCCTTCTCTCTCCATCCTTCAGTCCCACACTCCCCACCTGATGGTTTCCTGCATTTTTCTCTCCACCCAACAGCCAGGGCAATGCAGACTCCACTGACCATTCCCGTGCCTGTGCTCCGGCTCCCCCGGGGTCCTGATGGTTCAAGCCATGGCTTTGCGTCTGATGGACGCAGGGCCCCTCTGAAGCCATTAGTTCCTGAAGCCCTGGAGTTTCCCGAAATTCAATCATCTCTGGAATCCCAGGAACAGCGGGCCAGAGCCACCCTTCGGGAGCGTTACCTCCGCAGCCTGCTGGCCATGGTGGGCCACCAGGTGAGCTTCACGTTACACGAGGGTGTGCATGTGACTGCCCGCTTCGGAGCCACTGACCTGGACGTGGCCAACTTCTATGTGTCACAGCTGCAGACTCCGATAGGTGTGCAGGCTGAGGCACTACTCCGATGTAGTGACATTATTGGGTACACCTTCAAGCTATAAAGACATTGTGTTCACCTTTCTGCTTTAGGCTCAGCCACTGTACCTCCCAGGCCTCCAAATGTTTCTGAGTCCAGAACTCTGGGCTTCAAAGGAATTGTAGTCTCATGGAACTCAGGGCCTGCTAGAGTTCTGAACTCCCTTGGATTTTGAGTCAAGCTCCAAGCAATTCTGGCTTCTTGGAGCCTCCAAAGCCTATTCAGTAAAATTCTGCAACCCAAGGAGTTTTAGATCCTGTTGAAAGGAATGCTGTACCTCAGAGAACTCTGAACTCCACAGAAATATGGGGCTCATGCCAGTGCCTGAACACTAGAATAAAGGAAAGCAGATTGCAAAGCAGGAAATTGTTTATTGAAGGGGCTGCAAAGTTCAGCCTTCTGAAGATACTCCCCAGTGCCCTGCTCCTGCAAAAGAACCTATTATTGCAAGAAAATCTGACTCTTGTTTTTTTTTTTAAGTGTATCCCACGGGGTTCCAGCCAGATTTAGGGGGTGGTAAAAGTGGAAGAGGGAGGCTATCCAAGGGCTGAATCACATCCAAAGGATGGGAGGAACTCGTATAAAGGTGCAGCGACCAGGTGCAGGTCGCTGGTCTCGGGGTTGGAATGCAGAGGTCTGAGTGCTGGTATTAGGCGGTTTGGACATGACCTGGATTTTGAGCTGGCGGGGATAGACATCGGCAAGGCGAGGGGCGGGGCCCTCGCTGGGTCACATGGTCGCGCACAAGCGCTCCTCCCACGGCCCCGCCTCTTGGTGTGGGCTGCGCACCCGCGAGGGCAGATTCGCCTCCCCGGCCCGCCGCGCGAGGAACGGGCGG
>JAQZBX010034050.1:0-25138 GCA_029593785.1 Cabassous unicinctus
TGGAGATGATATTTTTAGTTAAAGTGTGGCCTACCTGAAGGAAAGTAGGTCTTAATCTGGATTACTGAAGGCCTTAAAAGAGAAAGACACAAGGAGGAATAGGAAACTGTAAGTCACTGGAGCAAGATGAGAAAGGAGAAGACATTATCGTATGACCCACTACAGGGTTGCAGGCCAAGGAACATCAAGGATTGCCTGCAGCCAGCACCAGAATGTTACAGATATTGGGTAGAAAGCATAGACTGCTGATGCTTCAGTGGAGGACTTTAACCTCAAAACCATGAGTTAATAAATTACTGTTATTTAAGCCAACCGACTGTGTGCTATTTGTCATAACAATGTCAAAGTAAAAACTGCAAGGAACAATGTTAAGCATGCAAGGATTGCTTTATTCAGGGACTGATTTGAGAGAGAGTAGAATTTTACTCCATTGAAACAAAGGGCAGCAAGCTTTTTAAGAGTTGGAAGTGGGTTAGAGGAAAACACTGAAAGATAGTACGGGGCATTGATCATAGGGATGGGCAAGTGATTCACTGAGGTTGCCATTAGAACACCTGGTTAGGACTGCTTTTCTTTGTGGTAATTAGGCTGCCTGGAGCCTGTTAGAGTTGGAGAGGGAAGAAAGGTGAAAAGAAACTACCTAGTTAGGAACCTCTAGGATGCTTGGGTGGCCGGGTAAAAGAGCAAGTGAGGGGAATGTTTGGGCAAGTTTGATACTTGCAATAATTAGGGTCTGTCACATAAGTATCATAAAATTATCAGAAAGTGACCTGACAAATCTAAAGCAGATTTGGCACAACTATAGTTTGGATACTCAATGCAATTTATCGGCTTGCTTAATTGCAAGTTGCATGTACAACCAATATGCAATTACTAAGTCAAGGGTAGACAACATATTTAAGGTGGATGATATCAGAGTAAAGTCCATCGACCTTAGGTCAACACGAGGCTGGCAGGTACTTTTAATGGGAGGTCTTGGGAGCAATTCCAATGTGGCATCAGTTGAGAGTCTGAGGCCACCAGCAGGAGGCATTGATGACAGTGTGGTGGGAAGGATGGCAGCAAGTCTCGCAGTACAGCACAGGTACTGGAGCCGGTGTCACCGTTTACCTGATGCTCACTGGAGTGGTGTCTGCATTGGGTTTTTACGCCTCAGTATTCTGGTTGGTAATGTTCTTATCAAGGAAGCAACCCTTTAGCAGGTATGAAATGAGTCCATAATATATATTCACACAAATGTTACTTGTTACAAAAATTTGCTTTTCTCAATTCATTTACATTCTAATTGTGGGCAACATGTTTACAATGCTTTGGGGATTCAAGGGTAATATCATTGATATAGTTTCAATGTACAACAGGGTCTGGTTGTCGTCATTATTTATTTATTTATTTTCTATAGTCTAAATTGTTCTCTGCAGTCCCACAGCTGCAAGATAAATTTGAAGGTAGTGAGGACAATGGAGAAAGAGGGTTCAGGCCCATGTCAAATAAAGTTGGTGGCTTAGTCAAGAGAAGGGAAAACAGTCTTGCTCAGTAGCCAGGAATATGAAGACAGAAGTTATGGTGACAAGATGAAAGGCATTTGGAAAAACACTCCAGGAATATTTCCATGAGAAGATGCCTGAGGTGGTTACTGAGAATTTAAGCAGGTAAAGTATTCCAGGCACAGGGATACTATAAACAAAAACATGGATTTTAAAGCATGGAACAATGGCTTGCCACTTTTATTATTTTCCTATTTAATAAAACAAATGCCAAATGATGGGGTCACTTAAACAATGAGAATTTATAGGCTTATGGATTTGAGGCTAGGAGAAATCCAAAATCAAGGCATCAGCAAAACAATGCTTTCTCCAAGAAGACTGTGGTATTCTGGTACCGACTGCCTTGGCTTTCCTGTCTCATGGCAATATACATGGCAGCGTCTTCTTTCTCTTCGGAGTTCCATTCACTTCCAACTTCTGGCTGCTCCCATGGATTCCTTTTCTGTGTCCAATTTCCTTTGCTTATAAGAACTTCAGCTATATAAGTTTAAGAGGCAGCCTCATAAGTTTGGCACACCTTAATTAATAACATCTTCAAGGGTCCTATTTACAAATGGGTTCATACCCACATGACCATTGACTTGATAATGCAAGGGAGTAGCATGTCAGAATTTGGTTTTAATAAGATCACGTTAAGGCAAGTTAAAAAAAAAAGATTTGAGTATGAAAAGATCTTGAAACCTGAACTAGGGTAAGGAAAAGAAGGAAAGAAGAAAGGGAGAGAAAGAAGACTAGTAAAACAGAAAATAAAAGTTTGTGGTATTTGGCTATAGTAGAATGAAGGAAAAAAGAATATAGTATGACACTGGCTCTTAGACTTCTAGTTTGGGAAAGGGTATGAATAGTGTGTCATTAACTGGGGCAGGGAAACCATAAGAGGAAAAAATTTAAAAGAATGATGATTGCTCTTGCAGAATGCCTTCCAAAGATGATGCACCATTTTAAAATTCCAGCAGAAATTTGAATATTCAATTTTTTTTCACATTCTTGCCAACACTTATTATTGCTTGTCTTTTTTATTGTAGCCAATCTAGAGTGTTTAAAGTGGTATTTTGCTGTGGTTTTGATTTGCATTTCTCTAATGACTAATGACACTAAGGGTCTTTTTAAGTGTTTATTGGAACTTTATGTATTGTCCGTAGAGAAATGTGTATTTAAATCCTTTGCTCATTTTTAAATGTGTTTTTTTTTTTCTGTAGTTGAGTTGTAAGTGTTCTTTATATATTCTGTATATAATTCTTTTATTAGGTTCATAGTTTGCAAATATATTTTTCCATTCTGTGGATATATTTTTATCTTCTTGATGGTGTGCTTTGAAAGACAAGAATACTTTTATTTGGATGAAATCCTATTTATTAATTTTTTTCCCTGTTTATGTATATATTTCATTATTGTTTGTTCTTTCAATATTGTGTGTAAGAAACCATTGCCTAAACCAAAGTCACGAAGATTTACTTCTATTTTTTTCTTTTAAGACTTTATATTTTTATATTTAGCCCTACCATCTGTTTTGGGTTAATTTGTCCAACTCCATTCTTTTGCTTGTTGAAACCCTTTCTTTATATAACTTCCACTCTGCCTCTATAAATCATGTAAGGTTTTAGTGTTCATTTTACAAGAAAGTACTCAGTTCTGGCACTGATATCTATGAAGCTGGAATTCCTAACAATGTTGATGGACTATGAAAGACCCAGATAATAGCAACTGGTAAGAGCAGGAAAATGTTAGCTAGTTTAATACAATTTCTAAGAATATGTCTTCAAAAAGCACATGATCATACTTTATAGTACTAATTTCATTTTATAAGCTCAATAACTTGCTGTTGTGATTATATATGGCTGTAATATTTGATAATTCTCTGATTGATGTTGTCATGCTTCAAATTACCATTCAATAGTAAATCTCAAATTTAAATATAAAACAAAAATAAAATATGGTATACATTGTTATAACTTTGGAACTAGATTATATAATTATAAACAATTCAAAAATATGTTTACTTAATATTTTTTCAGAAAAAAGTATATGTTAACATAGATGTTACATGCAGATTTTGACATGAATTATTTACAAATATTTATTCTGAATAAAATATATGTGACATCAGTTTTTCAATTCTATTTATATCTTTTTATAAATATTTTCATACAAAATTATAACACTGATTGGAATCAAGCAATATTGAGTTTCAACCCCTTGGTTAGCAAATTATTCTGATATTTTTATCTAATTATTTTTTCTAAAACTAACTGCCCTCTATTTACAGAGATTAGAGAATGCAAAGGCAAAGAATATTGTGTAAGTGGAGAGAATATTTGGGAATTTTGAAATCATTCAACATGTTTTAAATTTGGAGAAAAGCACAAAGAGCTATTTTTAATAACTTGATACATTTCTTTTCAAATATCTGATTCACTCATTTGACTTCAGTTATTACCTCTGTAAGTATACTCTAGTAATTATCATATTTAGCTCTGATTTACTTCCTGTGCTCAACTCAAAACTTTAATGGCTATAGATTCTTCAACTTCAAATTCTATCTTCCAAACCACATTCTGTTTATTACTTCTTAAATCATAGAAACACAGGATTTCTTTCCTTATTGTCCAGGTGCAAGTATTTCTAATAATCCACCCATACTGGAGAATTCAGCTTTACAATGATTTTTTTTTTCCCCATTCATGATTTGAATTTTCACTACCTTCTTTCAAGGAGATTATTTTTGCTGTTATATTAAAATGATGTCATCTGTATTCTGACTGTTAATTCCCTGTTACACAAAGACCGGGGAAGACGAATTTTAATCAGCTGATGAAAGAGTTTAGTCAATTCTATAGGACCTGTAATAGTTCTTCACCTTAATCTATCACAGTCTTGAATGTCTCATGTTAAGAGCTCAACTACCAAAAGAACTAGATACCTCATGTTTTTTAGAGGGTGACTCTATCGCTTCATTGTCAGTCACAGATACTTCACATCTAAGTCAGGTTCTAATTTGCAAAATCTGAGGCATTGTCCCTCAAGCACACTCACTGTGCTCATATGACTGGGTTAGGAGGAATTGTGTGTGTATTTGTGTTTCAGACCAGTTTTCTCCATTATGATGTAGGTTCTGGCATTAAGCCCACTTTTTGGTCACCACTCTCCAATAATCTGACTATTGAGACAAATTTTGTCCTTGCTTGAGGACCACAGTCAGACACATTTCAGAACATCAGAGAAGGTAAAATACCTAGAAAAATAAAATGCAATGAAATTGGGGCTTTAGTTCCTTTTCTTCCAGGTTCTTCCAACCAAGTGATATTAGAAAGAATTTTTTCCACCAAAAATAACAATTTTTTTATAGATTTCAACCACGACAATTCATCAAAGATTACATAGAAAATGGAAAGAAAAAATTGGCAAATAAATAAATCAACGAAATTTCCAGAACTGAAAAGCCTAATTATCCAGGTTTGAAAAAAGAAGAAGCCAGCCCTCCTAAATTGACAGAACTGTTGATGCAAAATAGTCACATAAAGCACAACATTGAGAATTTCAGAAAATAGTAATAATTATGTGTTTACAATGATAGTCTGGGAAAGAGAAGTATATGTGCAGGATGGGGGAGAAAGTATATGAGAGTTAAATTTTTATTTTCTCTAGTAGAAAGTCAAGATATATTATTTAATATTGAAAGATGAAAAGCACTACAGTTAACATTATTTTGAAATACCAAGGTGAACTTGGAAGATACAGCTAAAATAGTTGAAAGTGTTTGCTCTGGGGAATGGTAAATCAGCAGGGTGGGCAGAGGTAAGACAAAGAACTGGTGTTTTACAATTATAATCCTTTTATAACCTGACTTTTTAAATTCTGAACATGTTTAACTTTGAAAATAATGAGAATTAAATCAGAAAACTGAGTGTGTGAGTGGAGGATGTAGAGGTAGCCTTTGTATTTTGAAAAGAAATTAAAATTTTCAGAATAATGAGTTGGTGCCTCACAACCGTTGATGGACCAATGAGGTTTTTTCTTTCTTCCCATTATTATAGACTCATGGATTTGAATATATTTGGTATGATTCAATTTAATGCTATCACTAAATTTTCAGATGCTCATATTGTCCCAACCTGATTAATTTTAAGATTGCAAAAAAGATATCAAATATTCTAAGTAGTATAATAATAATTATATAGCATTTAATATGAGATCTCCCAAAATTGATCAAACCTTTAGATCTAAATATCCCTTTGCAAGACATACAGAAGATACAACACCATGAAGGAGAAATCGGGAATGCAATCATAGGGATGCAATCAATTAAACTCAAAGTATGGGATCTTCTGCAGTATAAATTATACAATTTCTTCAAAAGATAATTTGCAAGCAAAAGGAAAAAGGAAATTAATGTTTTTAATATCTACAGCTTATAAAAGGTTCAAGAGACTTACCTAACCAATTCAATGTGCTGAACTTATTTGAACCCTAATATGAAGAAATCTAATATGTAAAAGATAATTTTCGAATAATTAGCTAAATTTGAAACAGGACTAGATTGGGGTAAAGTTAGAAAAATAAGAAATAAAAAAGCAAAAACTTAAACAGGAAAGAAAATTTGTGCAATAAGAAAAACAATTGTATAAATGTACTTGTATAATTTATAAATAATATTTACATAGTCATAATTATGAAACAGCTTCAATGTTAGTTACATGTTACAATGATAAGTTGTTATTAAGTAAGTATTTTTTTTTCAAGTGTGATAATGTCATATGTGGAAAAAATGAGTTCTTATTTCTTACAGACACATAGTGAAATATTTGGCATAGAATACTGTGATGACTGAAATTTATTCTAAAATAATTCTGTCGTGCTGATGGTTTGGATATATGTAAAACAATTTGGCAGAGATATTGATAATTGTAAAAACTAGATGATGAGTGCTTCAAGAAATTCATTACTTGATTCTCTTTACTTTTGTGATGTATACAATTTTCCATACTAAATATTTAGAAATATATACTGAGTGATTAATATATACCAGCAATTAGTCAATTTATTCAATATAAAAATCTCTATTATTGGTTATTATTATAGCTTTATTTTACAATGCGTAAGAACTCTTTCTACTTCAGTGATGTAATGGCAAAGTATCATTCATTGTTTTGACACAGAGTTATTTCCTGTTTTATGATAATCTTAATATTTTATAATACTCTGAAAGATCAAGTCAAAATTTCCTTTGTTGATATATATTTCACATGTTTTTTTCTAGCTTTTTTTTTTTTGGTATTGATTTCTTATTAATTCAGTTGTAAGAGGAACCCACCTTATAAAATTTCAATTATTTTATATTTACTGCTACTTTTAAAAATTACCTAGCATCAAGTATATGTTGCTAAATATGCCATGTGCATTTGAAAAGAATATGTATTCCACACTTGTTTAATATACTATTCTATTATTGTCAATTAGATTAGTGTTCATGTTAATTATGCTATTTAAATCTTTTCTGTCTTTAGTGATTTTTGTCTAATTTTTCTATGAATTGATGAGAAAAGAGTGTTTAATTTTAATATCATATTTGCAGGTTCTCTATTTCTCTCTTTGGCCATATCAAGTTTTATTTAATGCAGTTGAGGTTTTTTTTTATTATAACATACATGTTTACAACTGTCATGTTTTTAATATAGTAATCATTTTATCGTTATGAATGATTCCTCTTTACATGAATAACACTATTTCTCTTAATGTCTATTTCATCTGATATTAATATAGAAAGCCTACTATCGTTTACTTTTTGTCTTGTATATCTATTGTCTTTCGATATCTTATACACAATTCGGTAGAAAAACTAGATTTTCAAAAATGATGTTGAAACAATTAAATATTCATGTGCAAAAAATATAGAGAACTACAACCTGGACCTTCCTCTTTCATAAAAATTAACTCAAAATGATCATAGACTTAAATATGAAATACAAAACTTCTAGAATAAAAAATATATATGAGAAAATTTAGGTGAATTTGTGTGTGGCAATTAATTTTTAGAAACATCAAATTAAAATCTGTGAAAGAAAAATTGATAGGATTGACTTTTTATCATTAAAATTCTGCTCCATAAAAGACACTGTGCATAGAATGAAAAGGTAAGTCACAGACCTAGAAATATATTTGCAAAAGACATATCAGGTAAAGGACTTGTATCTAAAATACACAAAGAACTCTTAAATCTCAGTCATTAGAAAAAAATAAAACCATAATAAAGAGTCAAACAATCTGGATATCTCACCAAAAAAAATGCACAGATGACAAATAAGCATATGAAATGATGCACATCACATGTCATTAGGAAACTGCAAGTTAAAACAAAGAGATACCGTTATATACTTCTTAGAATAGCTAAAATCCAAAACACTGACAACATCAAATGCAATGCTGACAAGGATGTGGAACAAAAGTAACTGTTGTTCACTGGTAGTGGAAATGTAAAATGGTCCAGCTACAGTTTTGGCAGTTTCTTACAACTCTAAGCATAGGTTTGCCTAATGATCCAGCAATTGTACTTCTAGATATATATCCAAGGGATTTTCAAATTTATGTATATACAAAAACAGCTTTATTCATAATTACCAAAAACTGGAGGGAATGAAGATGGTCAGTAGGTGAATGGATAAACTGTGACACATCTATACAGTGGAATATTAATTCTGCAATAAAAAGAAATGAACTAGGAAGCAATGAAAAACATGAAAGGACCTTAAATGTATGTTCAATAGTGCTTTAAAATAAAGTTTGATGTCAAACCACCTGTTGATACTCAGTCAAGAAGAGGCATTTTTCTAAAATTAACCACAGGATAACAGAATTTTATTGCAAAATCTTCACAAAGAAATTGCAGCTTTGTTGTTCAAACGATTTAAAAAATCTATCATTCCCTGACAGACCAGTTCAATATATTTGTAATGACAGTTTGCTTATTTGTATTCTCTATACACTTTTCCTTGGTAAATCTTCTTTGTTTTTATATATTTCCACTTTATATTGTTTCAAACATGGTGTTTGAATATGGGGTGGGGCCAGCAATATACTTTCACTGTCCTAACTCAAGGGTATAAAATCTCTCCAAGCCTATGTCATAATATTTTCCACAGGGAACTTGATCGCCTTTCCCTTCCACAAGACTTCACACTGGTCCATTATATTGATGACATCGTGCTGATTTGACCTAGTGAACAAGAAGGAGTAATTATTCTACACTTACTGGTAAGGCATTTGTGTAAGAGAAGATAGGAGATAAGTCCAACAAAAGTACAAGGGCCTTCCACCTCGTTGAAACCTTCAGTGTCCAGTGGTGTGGGACATGTCGAAATATCCCTTCTAAAGTGAAATATAAGCTGTTGCATCTGGCCCCACCTACGGTCATAAAAAAGACACAGCGCTTAGTCAGCCTCTTTGGATTTTGGAGACAACGTAGTCCTCATTTGGGTGTTCTACACAGGTCTTTTTACCAAGTAACTAAAAAAGCTGCTAGTTTTGAGTCTGGACCAGAACAAGTTTCTGTGACAAGTCTGAGTTGATGTGCAAGCTGCACTACTACTTGGGCCATATGATCCAGAAGATCCAATGGTGCTGGAAGTGTCAGTGGCAAAGAGAGATGCCGTCTGGAGCCTTTGGCAGGCCCCTATGGGAAAATCACAATGCAGACCCTTAGAATTTTGGAGCAAAGCCCTGCCATCCTCTGCAAATAACTACTCTCCTTTTGAGAAACAACGTTTGGCCTGCTACTGGGCTTTAGTAGAGACTGAATGCTTAATCATGGGCCACTAAGTTACCATGAGATCTGAGTTGCCTATCATGAGCTGGGTATTGTCTGACCCACCAAAACATAAAGCTGAATGTGTACAGCAGCATTCCATAATAAAGTGGAAGTGGTATATATGAGATAGGGCTCAAGCGGATCCTGGAGGCACAAATAAGTTACATCAAGAAGTGGTCCAAATGCCCATGGTCACATTAATTTCTCTTTCCCAGCCCACAGCTATGGCTTTTTGAGGAGTTCCTTATGATCAGTTGACTGAGGAAGAGAAAACTCAGGCCTTGTTTACAGGTAGTTCTGCATGATATGCAGGTACACCAGATAGTGGACAGCTGCAGCAATGCAGCCCATTTCTGGGACATCCCTGAAGGACAGTAGTGATGGAAATTGGACCACTTCCCCTATGGAAGATGCAATGATTTGTTCTAACTGAAAAAGACATACTTTGGATATGGATTTGCCTTCCCTACATGCAATGCTTCTTCCAAAACTACCATCTGTGAACTTACTTAATGTCTTATCCACTGCCATGGCATTCCACACAACATTGCTTCTCCTCAAGGAACCCACTTCACAGCAAATGATGTGTGGGACTGGGCACATGCTCATGGAACTCACTGGTCTTACCACGTTCCCCATTATCCTGAAGCAACTGGATTGATAGAACTGTGGAATGGCCTTCTGAAGACTCAATTACTGCACCAGCTAGGTAGCAATACCTTGCAGGGCTGGGGCAACATTCTTCAGGAGGCTGTGTGTGCTCTAAACCAGTGTCCCCTCTAGGTGCTGTTTATCCCATGGCCAGGATTCATGGGCTCAGGAATTAAGGGGTGGAAATGAGAGTGGCACTTCTCACTATTACTGTAGTGATGCACTTGAAAAATTTTTGCTTCCTCTCCCTGCAATCTTAAGCTCTGCTGGTCTACAGGTCTTAGTTCCAAAAGGAGGAGTGCTTCCACCAGGGAATACAGCAATTATTCCATTGAACTGGAAGTTAAGATTGCTGTCTGGCCACTTTGGGCTCCTCTCACCTGTGACTCGACAGGCAAAGAAGGGAATTACTGTACTGGTTGGGGTAATTGATCCTGACTATCAAGGGAAAATAGGACTACATCTACATAATGGAGGTAAAGAAGAGTTTTCCTCGAATACAGTAGATCCCCTAGAGTGTCTCTTAGTATTATCATGCCATGTGAATAAAGTCAATGGAAAATTGCATCAACACAATCCAAGCAGGACTAACAATGGCTCAGAATCTTCAAGAATGAAAGTTTGGGTCACCTCAATGGCAAAGAACCATTACCACCTGAAGTGTTTGCTGAGCATAAAGGGAACATGGAATGGGTAGTGGAAGAAGGTAGTAATAAATACAAACTTCAACCACATAATCAGTTACAGAATGAGGACTGTTAATTGTCATGAATATTTCCTCCTTGTTTTGTTATGAGTATGCTTGTAAATATACATAAAACCAATATTATTTTCTCCCCTATCCTTTCCCCTTATCATATGACATAATTTGTATTAGCTTCATGTCATAGTATTTAACGATCTCGAGATTAAGAGTGAATATTACCCAAGGACTTGCACCCTACTCTGGAGAGATTTAGTGTGTTTCTGGGTGTATGCAGGGTAGTTGAATATTGTTAGGTGGGAAAAATATATATATATATATATATATAAATATATACATATGACTGTTAGTGTTTTTATGTAGAGACTAAGTATGGTTTAAGGTGATGTGTATGGCTATCAAGTTGACAAGGGGTGGACTGTGATGGTTAGGCTAATGTGTCAACTCGGCCAGGTAATGGTGCCTAGTTGTTTGGTCAAGCAAGCGCTGGACTGATTGTAATACAGTCATTTCATGGACTTTAATCATCACTGAGTTGATTGCAGGGATAGCAGTTTACATCAACAATCAGCTAAGAAGATTGCCATCAGCAGTGAGTGATGTCTCATCCAATCCATTGAAGGGTTTAAAAGGAGAAATGATTTCAGCATTCAGAGAGAGAATTCCCATCTCTATTTCAGATAGCCAGTGTCTCCTGGGGAATTCAACAAGGGCCTCCATCAGCCTTCAGCAGCCTGCCTTCAGCAGGCCTTCAGGCTGCCTTTAGCAGCCTGCCCTATGGAATTTGGACTTGTGGATCCGCACAGTTGTGAGAAACAATTTTATAAAATCTTATCCTATTTACAGATATCTCCTGTTGGTTCTCTTTCCCTAGAGAACTCTGACTAATACAGATATGAAATCTTTCATGACACTTTTTAAGAAATACAAAGATTTGAATAACACATTTTTTGTTTTGTTTTCACTTTTTTTAACTGTGAATTTTGGATATTTTGGCCCAAGAATAGTTGTCTCTTTGTGAACTAAATAAAAATTGATAGATATTAAATTCAAATTCAACTTTAATGTTTCAAATATAAGTGATAGAGTTGCTTTTGGAATTTAAAATAAAGCTACCTAAAAATTTTTTAAAAATGTCTAACCTCTTCTCAGATGTTTTCAAACTATAGCATTTTTAAGTGCCCTTAAAGCTTTATGGTTTGGCAATTTCAAAAATACCCTTATTCAGAATAAAATTGAGTATATGGATGCAAGAAAATCACATTTGTTACTGACGTTTTACTCTAAAACAAGAATGCTTAATGAGAAACAGTTTCTAAAGAGCAACACATTTCAACAATACAGTGAAATTCTAATATATAAAACTTGGTTTCCCAACAAATTCAAATGAATATTTGTACTTGATGTCTAAAAGCATTAATATAAATGAGGAAAATTCTCCAAAATCACTGGAAAAATTATGTTACCTGGTATAAAACCAATGAAAAATATCTAAAGAAATAGGCAAGTGTCTGACCCATATGTTATCAAAGAAATAATGAAAATACAGAATTGAAACCTCAGTGTCTCATAGAAAATTGAATTAGAGAACTTTTAAAAATAATTTATTTTATAACATTCCCTTTCCATTGAACTATGATACTTAAATGGGATAGATATTTTTATTCAACATGATACAGAATCATTTAAATGGTCTTTAGGTTCTAAATAAATTTACTTCTAAGATTATTTATTAAATGTTTAGAATAGCTATATAGTTTACAATACTGAAAAAATAATGCAATTTTATTTGTGTCAATATAGGTCCTTATCTTTATTATTATGTAAACACTCCAATACTGAAACACTCCTATAAAATTCAAGCACATTAAAAACATACATATCTATTTTCAGAATTAGGTTATATTTCAAATGGATCCCGTTTCAAGGTAGATAAAGAAGCATTTAGTAATTGCAGAATTTGGTTAGCTTTATAATTTACTTTTACTTGGTTTGTAGCAACCAAACTAGAGTGACAATGTAGATATTTTCTCCATAATACATTATATTACATTGAGGAAAGAAAAATAGTTTCATTCTTAAGGTAATTAAACATACTCTCAAATATATTATCTTGAGATGTAACTTTAACTCTAGTTTTATTTTGAAAAGATCCAATTTTTGTATCTATTTCATTGACAAGGCTGTAGTTTTAGCAATGCTTCTAGTATAAATAAATTAACTTTGAATTTAACCACTTAATAAAATTACATTTTTCTCATTTATTTCACATTTTAGATTAGAAAATTCTTATATAAAATGAGATTTATACCTCTTATCTCTATATGAATTAATTCATGTATCTTTTTATTGGCTGGACATAATAATTAAAATGTTATAATTATGTGTGGACATTATTAATATTCTTGCATCCATGTCAACAAATTCTTGTGTGGTTACCATTTATACAATTATGTAGCAATAGTCATAATGCATGTATAATGCACCAGCCAATATATAGGCAGTAAACACTACAAGTCAGAGTGAGATATATAAAAGAAGCTGAAAGTATAATTCTCATTTTGCAGAATTTCTAAAAGATAAAACATGACAGAATAATAGAAAAGTGGAGTATATATAAGATGCATCAATACTTTAGGAATAAATCATTGATAGCAATATTTTGTCTATACTTTGGGTGTCTTAGTGGTGGGAGAAGAATCTATTGGAAGGAGACCCCTTGAGATATGTGAGTGGAGATAGAATGGAAAAAAACATCCCCTATGAAAGTCTTGACTTGAAAAAATGATTATCCAGAAGCTCTTGAATGAAAATGTCCACCACAAGAGAAGTTTCCCTATTAGTTAATGAATGAGAGATTCAGGAGGGTTCATTTGATCTAAAGGTCAGCTAACTGTGCTTAAACACTTTAACTGTTGCTTTCTGAATTTGATATATGTATATATAGCTCCCATTTTAAAATGTAATTTTGTATTTTTAAAACTTGAAAATCTTCTGGATATATTTATAAGAGTAAAATGTATAACTGTCAAAGTTATATTTTATATTTAAATTATGTTTTACTTCTTTAAATAATGTAAAAATCTCAAAGAACATAAAGATCTTTTATAATCAAAATACTTGAAAATTATCCATATTAACATTTCTTTTTTTCAT
The DNA here is from genome assembly GCA_029593785.1 of Cabassous unicinctus. Taxonomy (NCBI): domain Eukaryota; kingdom Metazoa; phylum Chordata; class Mammalia; order Cingulata; family Chlamyphoridae; genus Cabassous; species Cabassous unicinctus. The sequence continues at coordinate 13,856 of JAQZBX010034050.1, forward strand.
TTTACTAGATAATACTTCTATGAATTAGCTTTTACTGCACAACAAATTACCTGACTTAGCCACTTAAAATAACAACTTCACAAGTCTGTGGCCTGGCTAGGTATTTCATTTGGTTTTGGCCAGTGTGTTTATTTTTCAGTATCCTCTCTTACATCAGTGGTAAACTGGTGAGTCATCTAGCAAAGATGATCTAGGATGGCTTCATTCTTATGCCTGGCAGTTGTTAGGCAAAGGCTACTTGATTGCTCATCCTCCAGCAGGCCAGCTTGGACTTCTTTACACGGTGTTCAGCTTCCAAAAGCACAAGCATTTTCAATTTTCTGCTTGCAGCACATTTGCTTATTTCCTATTTGTCAAAGCAAGACATATGCTCAAGCTGTGGGAATGTAAAAGGCAGTATGAGAAACCTTTATTTTTTTAAGGGGGGCTGTGGTTGTGGTGTGCTTCCAGCCATTAAAATACACTTCTGCTAGTAATTAGTTAAAAATCTAAAACATATGGTGCAAATTGGCAAGTTCATCTTTAAATCCTATACCCCACATACACACATAAGCAAGTATTTAGATGCTGCTTCCATTTACACCAGCCTATGACTGGTCACAATCATCAGTAATAGTAGGTTTTCAACTTTACTGGGCATCAGAATCACCTGGATTATTTGTTGAAACACAGATTGCCAGATACCCCTCACAGAGTTTCTGATTCAACCGATTTCCGTGAGGCTCAAGAACTTAAACTTGTAACAAGCTCCTCAAAATTCTGATGTTGCTCGTCAAGGCAACACACCTTGAGAGCCACTAAGCCAGAGGTAAAATCCTCACAGGAGGTTCCCTTTAAATTTTTAGTTATATAGAGTTGTTCTTTATTTTCCCAGGGGAGCAAACTGTCTTTCCATTTCATATAAGCAAGCGAGAAGAGTGTTTACCACTGCTATTAGGCATGGGAAAAAGTACTGCAGTGTGAGTAGATGATTGACTTCCTGGAGAATTGAACACTTTCTAAATTCTCCAGGCTTTCTGAGACTGTTTTAGAAATATAGAAGAATTTGTATTACTATTTCTCTTCCAGAATTAGTGAGTAGCAGTTTTCCAAATTAAAAATATGGTGTCTTGTAATGGAAGAAACAGTGAGAAATATTAATAAAAAATAATCCAGTCACATATAATCTTAACTCCCAAATAAGGCAAAAATATATTTTTCTTATTATAATGTTTCTCAGGTTTACAATGATCAATTTTCAATCATGCTGCATATAAAATAAAGTTTTAATAAATATCTAAGATATATATATAATTTTAAAATATTTTTCATAGGGTGAAAAATATACTTATTTATACATGAACTTTACTTTTGATTTTAAATAGGTATATACAAAATGAGAGATGCATTTCTTGTGTGCTGTTGCATATGGTGTGAGTTGTGTATCTATTTGACTGCAGGGCAAAGTATCCATCTATATACAATTCAGTTATGCTCGGATTCAATATAACTGTAGACCAATAGTGCTTCATTAAAAAATTATTCTGATTGATATTTCATCTAATTTCAACACTATTCTCCTTCTCTCATGTTCCACAAATAAATGTATTTCCAGAATTTTTAGGAAAAATATGATCACCAGATTTTTAATCAAAATATTGGGAGTTCTTATTATTCTCTTGTACCATTTGTATGACAATACCTGATGAAAACCTTTAGTTTTGATTAATCAGATATATATGCTTTCCTAGGTACCAAAGCATCTAAAGTTTGTAATGATTTTGTTAATATATACAATAAGTTCAATCAATATAGTTATTTTATTTCTTCAACTAAAATAAATTTAATTTTTCCCAATTGAAATAGCATAATTAATAGTTTACTGGGAAATTTAAAATGTTTTATTTCTCTTTTCTTTGAAATACTAATGAACTCCTGTTTTATATAATCTCTCAAAAAGCTGAGAGAATTATTTCATACTACAACTTGTATATTTAACCAAATTCATATGTCATCATAAATAAACACCAAAGGATATGTAATTGGGCACATGGTAAGAAAAAACCCGGCTTTTATGCTGGATATACTTTGTAATGGAGTGATCCAAATGCAATCAAAATACAATAATCTATTTTGAAATGAATAAATCTTGTTTAAAAGGAATCAAGTTTTGAATAAACATTAAAAGCAATTAAGAGAAAGGCAGGTTTAGGTGGGGACTCATCATTTCACTCTCGGAGGATGGCTGATTGGGGACAGGATCCTGCCTGAGTGGTCTGTTCTGGAGGCTCATGGAGCGAAAACCTTGGAGACATTGATCTAGAGGGAGCTGGATGGCGAGGTGGATTGCTCAAGAAAGAATCAGGGAAAAAGGCTAGGATGAGTCCCGACTCCTGCCGGCAACCTGGTGAGAGGGAGTATTCTCCGAGAGTGGGAGGATCCTGGTGGAGGGTCGAGAAGGGTTTCCTTTCTGTGGGTTTGGCTGCCTGGACCCCCTTGCAGCTTTGGAGAGCAAAATAGCTGGCTTGAAGTGGCACCAGGCTGAGGGGAAAGGCAAATCTGCTGAGGAAGTCTGATTTACCTGGTTGCCCAGTGATACACTCCGACTCCCGCCGGCAACCTGGTGAGAGGGAGCATTCTCCGAGAGTGGGAGAGTTCTGACAGAAGGTGGAGAGGGATTTCCTTTCTGTGGGTTTGGTTGCCTGGACCCCCTCACAGCTTTGGGGAACAAATCAGTCGGCTTCAAGCAGCACCAGGCTGAGGGAAGAGGCAAATCTGCTGAGGAAGCCTGATTTATCTAACAGCCCTGTGATACTGAGGCTTGGCTTGGGAGGGGGCAGAGTCAGCCAATTTTATCGTTCTGTGCTGACAAGTATCAGAGCTTCAGCTCTCCTGGGGAGGCCAGGCAGTGGGAAGTGTTTGATAAGTTTCAACGAGCCTATTTAGGGTCCGCTTGGCGGAGGGGGTGGTCTAGAAGAGGCCTTCTTTTGGGTCCCTTATTTCTCCAAAAAAAGATGGTCACTTAAAAAAAATTTTTTTTTAACTTAGTTTAATTGCTAAAATCTGCCTCAAAACCTGCAGATAGAACTCTGCAGGGTAATTGATTGACGAACACAAGCAGGCTGAAAGGCTCCACAAGGGACCAAGAAGGAACACTGTTCTTCCTTAGCTTTGTTGGACTGCTTGCTTGTGTGGTTGTTTGGTTTTTCTTTGTTTGTTTGTTGTCTCTTGCTTTTCTTTCATCTTTCCTCCCTGCCCCCACCCCCACTTTTTTTCCTTTTAAATTAGGTGATGCTAGCTTGTCTCTTCTTTGCTGTGCTTCTTCTTCTGTGATTTCCCATTTTCTGTCAATATTGATTTTGTCTCCCAATGCTATCTCTTTTTCTTACTTCATCTTTCTACCTTCTGCTTTCTGTTGTGGTCCTTACATACCACCTTTTTTCATTAGTCTGCAACTTCAATGGTATCAATTTCTATCTTATCTATTGTTTTCTTCTTTTTTTATTATTATTAACTTTTTTCTTTCAGCCTTTGCTTTACTCTTTCTCTCTCTCCTCATCATTCTGGCCTTCTAAATCATTATATATATTTTCCTCTATTTGGTTTCCCAGTCCATTGTAGGTACTCCACTTTTTTCCCCTATTACTCTCCACTGCCTGCATGAGTTAAATATTCATTTTACTAAGTCTTATATGGCCCCTCTTCTAACTTTTAACAATATTACTATTATCCTTCTTCCTTACACACCTCTTTTGATTTCTCTGGGCCTAATCTTTTGTCTTCAAGGGAACATAGAAAGAAGCAAGGAAATAGAATAAGAAGAACAGAGTGTGAAAGAGAAAACTGAACACACACACAGAACCACCAGCTAAATAAACCTCTAGAGCAGAGAGAGAAGCTAATCAACTGAATAAACCCATCAAGATAAAATTATGACTAGAAGGCAACAAAAATTTACAAACTATACTGAGAAGCAGGAAGACATGGACCAGTCCAATGAACAAACTAAAAACCAGGAAGAGATGCAGAACATTGAACAACTAATCAAAGCTGTCCAAACAAATATCATGGACCAGCTTAATGAAGTGAAGGAAGAGATTACAGATATTAAGAAGACACTGGGAGAGCTTACAGAAGAAATTGTAAGCATACATAAAAAGATAACGGATATGATGGTCATCAATGGCACAATCCAAGAAATCAAAAAGACACTGGATTCACATAACAGCAGATTTGAACAGGCAGAAGAAAGAATTAGTGATGTGAAAGATAGTACATCTGAAATCAAACAGATAGTAGAATAGATAGATAGAAAAATTCCAGCAGGGACTTAGGGATTTAACCAACAACACAAAATGCACAAACATATGCATTATAGGCATCTCAGAAGGAGAAGAGAAGGGAAAGGGAACAGAAGGAGTGATGAAGGAAATAATGGCTGAAAACTTCCCAACTCTATTGAGGGAGATGGATGTACATGTCCAGAAAGCACAGCGCACTCCAAACAGTATAAATCCCAACAGGCCAACTCCAAGACAAAATATCCAAAAATATCCAATGCTTGTCAAATATCCAGTGCTCAAGACAAAGTGAAAATACTCAAGGCAGCAAGAGAAAAGAAAACCATCACATACAAGGGAAGCACCATGAGATTAAGTGCTGATTTCTCATCTGAAACTATGGAGGGAAGAAGACAGAGGTATAACATAGTCAAAGTACTAAAAGAAAAATCTTCCAGCCACGAATTCTCTATCCAGCAAAACTGGCATTCAAAAATGATGGAGAGTTCAAAATATTCGCAGATAAACAGAAATTAAGAGAGAATGCCAATAAGAAACCTGTACTTCAAGAAATACTAAAGGAAGTTCTACAACTTGAAAGGAAAAAACAAGGGATAGTGAGTTGGAGGAGAGTGTAAGAACAACTATAAAGACAAAAAGAGAAATAAAAACAGCATACGACATACATAAACCCAAAAGAAAATATGGATGATGTAAGAAATTCATTGAGAGTAATATCACTGAATGTTAATGGGTTAAATTCACCAGTCAAAAGACACAGATTGACAGAATGGATAAGGAAATATGACCCATCTATATGTTATCTACAAGAAACCCACCTTTGACCCAGGGATTCAAGGAGGCTAAAAGTGAATGGCTGGAAAACAATTTTACAAGCAAACAGTAGACAAAAAGGGGCAAGAGTAGCTATCCTAATATCAGACAAAATAGACTTTAAATGCAAAACTATTGTAAGAGACAAAGATGGACACTATATATTAGTAAAAGGGGTAATCTCTCAAGAAGAGAGATCAATCATAAACATTTATGCACCTAATCAGGGTGCCTCAAAATACATGAGGAAAACTCTGGAAAAACTAAGTGGAGAAATAAATACCTCTACAATTATAGTGGGGGACTTTAATACACCATTGTCACCATTAGACAGAACATCTAGACAGAGAATCAATAAAGAAACAAAGACTCTGAGTAATACATTAGAGGATCTGGGCCTAATAGACATATACAGAACACTACACCCAAATACAGCAGGATATACATTCTTCTCGAGTGCACATGGACCATACTCCAAGATAGACCACATGCTAGGCCACAGAACAGCACTCAATGAATTCAGAAAAATTGAGATTATACAAAGTAATTTCTCCAACCAAAATAGAATGAAATTGGAAATCACTAAGGACCAGAGAACCAGATTAGGCACAAAGATATGGAAGTTAAACAACATACTCTTAGACAAACAGTGGGCCAAGGAGGAAATCTCAAAAGGAATCAGAAACTACCTGGAAACTAATGAAAATGACAACACAACATACCAAAACCTATGGGATGCAGCCAAAGCTGTCCTGAGAGGGAAGTTCATAGCCATAAATGCATATATTAAAAAAGAAGAAAGAACTAAAATTGAAGACCTAACTGCACACCTGGAGGAATCAGAAAAATAACAACAAAGTAAACCTAAAAGAAGTAGAAGAAGAAAATAACAAAGATTAGAGCAGAACTAAATGAAATAAGAATAAGGAAGCAATAGAATAAAACAAACAAAACCAAAAGCTGGTTCTTTGAGAAGATCAATAAAATTGACAAACCCTTAGCCAGACTAAGAAAGAAAAAGAGAGAGCAGATACAAATACAGAAAATAAGGAATGAGTAAGGGGATATCACTACTGACCCCACAGAAATATAGAGTATCATAAGAGGATATTTTGAAAAATTATATGCCAATAAGAATGATAATTTAGAAGAAATGGACAAACTCCTAGAAACTCACAAACAGCCTACATTGATGAAAGAAGAAATTGATGAACTCAACAGTCCAATTACAAGTAAAGAGATAGAATCAGTCATCAAAAACTTCCCAACTAAGAAGAGCCCAGAACCAGACAGCTTCACAGCTGAATTCTACCAAACATTCTGGAAAGAGCTAACACCAATTCTGCTTAAGCTCTTCCAAAGAATAAAAGTAGAAGGAATATTGCCTAACTCATTCTACGATGCCAACATTACCCTAATACCAAAGCCAAACAAAGATTCCACAAGAAAGGAAAATTACAGACCAATTTCGCTAATGAACCAAGATGCTAAAATCCTCAACAAAGTACTTGCTAATTGCATTCAGCAACATATCAAAAGATTTATACACCATGACCAAGTGGGTTTCATCCCGGGTATGCAAGGATGGTTCAACATAAGAAAATCAATCAATGTATTACACCACATAAACAGATTGAAAGAAAAAAATCACATGGTCATCTCTATAGATGCAGAAAAAGCATTCAACAAAATACAGTACCCTTTCCTCATTAAAACACTGCAAAGATAGGACTAGAAGTAAACTTTCTGAACATGATAAAGGGTGTATATGAAAAACCCAAAACTAATATCTTCTTCAATGGTGAAATCCTAAAAACCTTCCCTCTGAGATCAGGAACAAGACAAGAATGCTCACTATCACCAGTCCTATTTAACATTGTCTTAGAAGTACTTGCTCGAGCACTGAGGCAAGAAAAAGATATTAAAGGCATCTAAATTGGAAAAGAAGAAGTAAAAATTTCATTATTTGCAGGCGATATGATCCTATACATAGAAAGCCCTGAGAAATCTACAACAAAGCTTCTAGAACATATAAAGGAGTTCAGTAACGTCACAGGCTATAAGACTAATGCTCAAAAATCAGTAGCATTTCTGTACACCAATAATGAGTAATCTAAGGAGGAAATAAAGTAAAAATACCATTTACAATAGTAACTAAAAGTATCAAATACTTAGGAATAAGTTTAACTAAAGATGTAAAGGACTTATGTACAGAAAACTACACAACACTGTTAAGGGAAATCAAAGAAGACTTAAATAAATGGAAGAATATTCCCTATTTATGGATAGGAAGACTAAACATCATCAAGATATATATCTTACCCAAACTAAACTACAGATTTAATGCAACCCAATAAAAATCAACACTGTATTTTTCTAAGGAGCTGGAAAAACTAACTACAAAATTTATTTGGAAGGGTAAGAGGCCCCGAGTTGCCAAAGACACATTGAAAAAGAAAAATGAAGTTGAGGTATCACACTACCTGACTTTAAAACATACTACAAAGCTACAGTGGTCAAATCTGCATGATATAGGCACAAGGATAGACATACTGACCAATGGAACTGAATTGAGAGTTGTGATATAAATCCTCACATATAGAGTCATCTGATATTCGACAAGGCTACCAAGCCCAGTCAGTTGGGAGAGAATGTCCCCTTCAACAAGTGGTGCTTTGAGAACTGGATATCCATATCCAAAAGAATGAGAAAGGATCACCATCTCACACCTTATACAAAAATCAACTCAAGATGACTCAAAGATCTAAATATAAGAGCCAAGACCATAAAGACCTTGAAAGATAGTGTAGGGAAGCATCTACAGGACCTTGTAATAGGAAATGGTTTCATGAACCTCACACCCAAAGCATGAGCAGCAAAAAAAAGATAAATGGGATCTCCTCAAAATTAAAAGCTTCCACACCTCAAAGGACGTTATCAAGAAAATAAAAAGACAGCCTACCCAATGGGAGAAAATATTTGGCAACCATATATCTGATAGGAGCCTAATATCCTGCAAATATAAAGAAATCCTACAACTCAAAAATAAAAAGATAAACAACCCATTTAAAAAATGGGCAAGTGACCTGAAAAGACACTTCTCCAAGGAAGAAATACAAATGGCTAAAAAGCACATGAAAAAATTCTCGACATTGCTAGCTATCAGGGAAATGCAAATCAAAACTACAATGAGATACCATCTTACACCCATTAGAATGGCAGCTATTAAAAAAACAGCAGACTATAAGTGTTGGATAGGATGTGGGGGAATGGGAACCCTCATCCACTGCTGGTGGGATTGTAGAATGGTCCAGCCACTGTGGAGGACAGTTTCGCCTTTCCTCAAAAAACTAACTATAGGTCTTCCATATGATCCAGTGATTCCATTGCTGGTATATACCCAGAAGAATTGAAAGCAAAGACATGAACAGATATATGCACACCAATGTTCATAGTGGCATTGTTGACTATTGCCAAAAGTTGGAATCAACCCCCATGCCCATCAACAGAGGAATGGATAAACAAAATGTGGTACATACATACAATGGAATATTACTTAGCTGTAAGAAGGAATAAAGTGCTAACACATGGAATAACATGCATGAATCTTGAAGACCTTATGTTAAGTGAAGCAAGCCAGGCATTGAAGGATGAACAGTACATGACCTCACTGATATGAATTGAGGAAATTGAGCAGTCTCCAAGAACCATTGTCTGAAAGATAGGTTTACAAGAGAGAGAAAGAGAAGAGTAGGTTGTGGGCCATCATCCATACGGACATAATCTATGGTAAAGTGATAGAGTATAGTTGTGTATTGAAGGGATAGTACAGGTGGGTAGTGATATTACTGGGTTAGGTGGTGCAGGGTTGACAGGTGGGTAGATTAGGAAGGGTGGGTTAGAATACCCAGGATTCTGGGGGGAGAGATGGGAGAGGGACCAGGTGAACACAGGAATTGTAGGTATGAGGTTGAAAGTGCAGGGGTGGGAATGCTCTTATGGCAATATGACAAGGAAATGTCACTGGTTTAGGATGTTGGTTGGGGGGTCATTTGGGACAGTACGCCTCTGGAGCAAGTTTCTAGGGAGTGTGTGAGTGTTCATCCTGTCATAATGTGTTGTAGCAGTGGGTGGAGACCCACACAATGAGCAAGAAGGAGATGGACTCCCATCTTTGGGAGGACCGATTCACCCAGAAACAGATAGGTGGGCATCTCTTATGAGCAAGGGTGGTTCCTAATAGGGGAGGACAAACCAGCGTGTCAAGATCTCTTGTTGCATGTAACTATGAATCTTGTCATGCAATGAGTCAAGCCAGGGGGTAGTCATGGACACCGGGAAGATGGGGAAGGAGGAACAGAATAGATCAAACAAGGGGTATTTAGTGGTCAGGGGAAATGTTTTTCATTACCTTACAGTGATGGACACAGGACATGGTAAATATCAAAAATTATTAAATTGTACAGTGTGAAATGTAAATCATATTGTAAGCCATTGACAATGTTTAGTAGCTATGTTTCACTAACTGTACAACAGTATAACAATGCTACCATCCACATACAAAAAGTTTTAATATGGGGTGAGGAAAGGGGGAGTAGGTTGGGTATATGTGAGTCTCTTGTATTCTTGTGTGACTTTGCTGTGACTGAATGAAAAATTCGGAAACATTGGGGAGTGAGAGGGGGAAGTTGCCATGGGACAGACTGGACACCTGATATTGTAGTGATAAAAGGAAAAACCTCAAAAACTTTATTTTATTTTATTTTATTTCCTATTTTTTGAATATCCCAATCCTTTAATTTAATTTAATTTTTAGTGTTTTTTTAAGTTTCCATATATTTTATCTCTTACATTTAAAATTATCATTATTTCATTTTCCTATTAATTATATTTGGCTATTATATGGGCTTCATCTTTAAAGAAACTTTGGATCACATAAGGGTTATAGTGGGGGCGGGAGAGGATCATTGGTGGGGGGTGTCAGGGATCGGGGTTTCATGGGAGGAAGTTCACCTGAACATACATAAAAGATATATAAAATTATTCAAATGATCATGGGGTAGGGCATGGTCACAGTGGGTGGAGAATCACTCAATAAATGAAAGAATACTGAATTCCCAGCCTGGAGAGCTCTGCCACATCCTCCAAGGGAGCATCAACAGTCCCCCAAGTGCAGGGGCAGTGTCTGTCTAAGGAGGATGATCCACTGATGGGTTCTTGCTATTGATGACTAGCCTTATGAGTCTTTGCTCTTGAAATTGAAACAGCCTATTGTTATGGGGTGCCTAAGTGTTGCTGCCTGATAGCCTCCTTGTTGCTCAAATGTGGCCATACTCAGCATATGAGTGCATTACCTTCCTTCTAGCATTGGACATGACTCCTGGCGATGAGACTCCTTGGCAACAAGGGATTACTACCAAGTGCCAACTGGCAATATCACTGGAAAAAGACCTTGAATAAAAGGGGGAAAGGTAAAGACAAATGAGTTCATATGGCTAAGAGACTTTAAAGTGATTTTGGGAGGTCATCCCAGAGGTAACGCTTATGCACACCTCAGCAGGATCTCATAGAACACCAAAGTGTATATCACCCCAAATAGAGGGTCTCCTGAGGGCTCTGGAGACACCCAGGTCCTATATAATGAGGGATAGCTCCAGAGATTGATGCCTTATCAGTGGGCTATACTTTGGAATCCGTGCTCCTGAGAGTGACAGAGTTGGACTCAAATATGTCCTCCCTGCACAGGGTCCATCAGTGCCTTCTATCCAAACCAATGTGGTACTGGAGTTTGCAGGTGTACTTCCAGAGACTGGAGACTTTGGCCTGCCCATGTGCCAGCTGGGTCTGGAATCTCAGTGGAACTGCAACTACTACTCTGCAGCTCAATGGACTCACCCAAGACACCTGGAGGGGAGATGATGATGGACAACGGCCATCCCAGGGAATGGAGAGAGTCTCCAGCTACAGGCAGGGTAATCCCATCCATCTTATCCATGGGATATAAGCCCCCTCTCACTTGGAGGTAGAGTGGACATCACCATCCCAGACTCCTCAGGATTAGGGAAAGAGCTATGGACTAGAGTGGACTTACTGGTATTCTCTTGTAGACATATTGTGATTCAAGCAATGGAAGACATTACAACATTGATGTGGCCACTGGATGCTCTGGGGGCAGGGAGAGGGAAAAGCA
>JAQZBX010034051.1:9394-25245 GCA_029593785.1 Cabassous unicinctus
TTGTGAAATTTCCAAGAGTGAAATATGCTTTCATTAAATACCATTTGATATGAAAATAATACCTTAATCTACAAAGCATTTAAAATATTAATCATGTAATAAAACCACTATGACCATATCTTGTATCAATTTAATAATCTACAATGTTAAAAATGCTATTAACCTTTAATATTAATTTCCTGTATTATTTCAGATAATATAAGTTTCTATTCAATATTCTGAACTCACCTCTTCCTAATGGAAAATCAGATTAACGTCACTGAATTTGTCTTTTGGGGGCTATGGGACAATAAGCAGATAGAGCTGCTTTTCTGCTTCTTTTTCCTGCTCTGTTACCTGGCAGTCTTAATGGGGAACGTCATCATCTTATGCACTATCATCTGCATCCATCTAATCCAAAAGCCAATGTACTTCTTTCTCTGCCACCTCTCCTTCATGGACCTCTTCATCACCCCCACTCTGGTTCCCTGGAAAATCAGAGACTTAGCTGCAGAGAGAAAAACATTTCCTATAGAGACTGTATGTATCTCTTCACTGCCCACTTGCTGGCAGGTGTGGAAATATTCAAATTGGTGTCCATGGCTTTTGACTGTTATGTCACCATTGTCAAGCCCCTGCACTACACGGTCATCATGAACCAGCAGAGTTGTAATATGCTGATCTTCCTGGCCTGGGGCTTGGGTTTTTGGCACTCTGTTGCTCTACTGGTCATGGTCCTGATTTTACCTTTCTGTGGCCTGAATCATATCAATCACTACATGTGTGATGTGAAGCCTCTTTCGAAAGTGGTCTGCAAAGATATTTAAGTCATTAATATCTTAGCTATTGTCAATTCAAGGATTGTTTTGGTTGTAGTTTTTCTTGTCCTGGTGACTTCTTACATAAACATACTGTACAATCTCAGGACACGATCCTTTGCAGGGCGACGCAAAACTCTCTCAAACTGCAGCTCACAAGTAATGATTACTTGTGATCATGATGGTTTTGTTTTTTGTGCCCTGTATCTACACCTATTCCTTACCTGCTGGTAGTGATAACAAAAGGAAGGAAATCTCCGTGTTTTACACTGCGATTGCTCCCATGTTAAATCCTCTCATTTATTCCCTGAGAAATGTGGAGATGAAAATTGCCATTAAGAAGCAATGGTCTCATATGGTACATTCATAATTAAAGTAAATAAATTGATATTCTTTGCACTTCCAATCCTATACCCTAAGTGTAATTATCATGAGAGATATTATAGAAACTATTTAATCTTTCTTTGCTAATTGTACTAAATGACCTCTGAATTTACATAAGCCAAAGAATCTAATAACATTTATTGACCTTCCAATCTCACTTGAAAACATCCAACTAATTATTGGTGTCACCATTTGAATTTGAAAAAAGCCAGAAACAATTTCTAAAACACAACATTTATTATGTCTCTCTCCTATCCAAAAATTTGTATGGAAACTATTTTCCTTGGACTAAAATCTAGCCTTCTCACATATTAATCAGAAATCTTCCCAAAATGGTCCCAATCTACCTTGCTAATCTTAGAACCCACTTCATTGGAAGAAAGTATGGTTGTACACAATGATAATAGGCTTCCATTCTAGGAGACATGTTTCAAATATTGATCTTTGTTCTTGGCAATGGGCTTAATTTTGGTGAGCCTCAGTTTCTGAACTATATAGGAAAATGCATGTGACAGTTTGAGATTATTTTTGTGAATCCCAAAAAAGAAAAAGATTATGTTTGTAAATGAATCTATTATTATGGGTGTGATGCCCTTTGATTATGTTGGATTCAGTTGCGGATCCTTTGATTAAATTACTTGTTATGATTAGGGCTTTGTTTCGAACATATCAGTAAGACATATCAGGTTGAGTCCCTGCTCCCTTGGTGGGCCTATATAAATGGACACTCACTCAAGAAGACACATGAACAAAGAGAGAGAGATGAGTCATTCGCCTGTTAGTTTGCAACAGACCTTGGGAAGAGAACAAAACAACGGAGACTGATTATAGAAAGTGAGAAAGAAATGGGCCCTATGGCAGGAAAGAGAGGAAACCCTGAGAGACAAGCATTATGCGAGCCTGCAGCTGAGAAAAGGGAAGCCCAGAGGGGAAGGCTGAACCCTCGCAGAGATCAGCAACCATCTTGCTTCAACACATGGCAACTGACTCTTTAGTGCCTTGTAACTGTAAGCTTTTACCCCAAATAAATACCCTTTATAAAAGCCAACAGATTTCTGGTACTTTGCATCGGCATCCATTTGGCAGACTAATACAATGCAGTAAAATTTTATTTTGTAAAGATGTTTTAAGACTGTGTGGGCTAAGACATTTGATATTTTAGCATGGTATGTGGCATAATAGAAAGTGATGTTAAACTTTTCTTATTACTCCTTTTTATTCATTTCTTTTCCTTTGTTAGGACAATTTAACAGCTACACTGGGCATCTCTATATTCTCCAATCCTACTTCACAATCTCTCATAACTCTGGGTTTATTTATGCTCTCTCCCCTGTTAGAGATGCCCCCTCCTCTTAACAGATTGTCATTGCCTTACCTATGACTCACACTCCCTCATGTATTTAATTATTCAGGATTATTTTGCAGAGCCATCAACAAACCAAAATCATTGCTTTTTTCTTCCCTGTTCTTATATTGCTAAATATGTAATTTTATATTCTTTCAATATGTTTGTGGTTTTTATATGAATTGTGTTTTCCCTGGTTTGATTGTCATATATTATATACTATATCTTTTTTATGATTTTTGTTTCTCTATTTTTCTTAGAAGTATATCTGGCAGAAAATAAGATCTAAATAAATGCTTACTGAATTGAATTCATAGATACAGGCTCTTTTTTATATGAGTGCATACACAAATCTCACATATACAGAACATTCTTTATACTACTTAAACCACACCTTAAAAGTGAAATATGTGAAGTCTGAAATGCCTATAATTATAATATTGTCATAAATGCCTGTCAAGTATAGAATGGAATCTTGCATCATGAGCACCTATATTGTCTTCTCATTATTTTCTGCATCATGGAGGCACTGCTATTCCAGTTACTTCTTATTTTCACATGTCATAAATCACATAAACCATTCTCATCCTTGTGCCTTGATTCCCATTTCTCCAGACATTTCTCTGTGTCCAGGCACTTGACTTTTCTCCACAGAATTATTGCATTACTTTTACAAAGAAATTTTCTGATTGATTTCCTCCTGCCTTGAATCCAGGGGGAAGCCCAGGACAAAAAACAGAGTGGCAGTAATGTTAGGCTTTAGTGCCAGGAACTCCTCTTTTAATGTTTCAATTCCAGGTGCTTTTCCCACTTACAGCAAAACTTTTTTTTTCCTGTCTAGCCATGGAAAGCCCTGGAATATTAGGGGAAAGCCTTCCATCTATTCTAAATGAAATAGCTCTAACTAGTTAGTTATTCAGAGTTTGGTTTGATTTGGTTTAAGATGATATTTATTCCTGGGAGTTTTGGGGTTTTTTTTTTTAGTAAATAAAACTGTTCTTTCGGGTGTAAGAGTGTGTGTCTATATGCATGGTATGGGAGGACTTGAGCTTCTTGAGCAGGGGTCAGGTGAAAGACCATCCATGAAACCTTTTATTATCATTTTGAAGAGGTCAAATAATTTTATTGGTAGAATATAAGATGAAAATATGTATTAATCCCATACCCAAAATCAGTTGTTCTATAGTTAATAGCAATATTGTAATATTCTTGAATCAATGTCAAAGAAAGTACTAATTCAACGCTAAAGGTCCATAATAGGGTTATGGGATATTTTTCTTTTGGAATAAGGAAAATGTACAAAGGTTTACTGGGGTGAAAACTGCACAACTCTGATGAAAGTGAGAGCCACTGAGTGTACACTTTAGATGGAATGTACAGGGCATGGGACTGTATAAGAGTAAACCATGTGGTGGGAGATGAACTGTGGTTAACAGAACAAATATGAGTGTTTTTTCATGATCTATAACAAATGTACAATACTAACATGCAGTGTTAATAATTAGAGGGTGTATGGAAAAAAAATACCAAATATATGCTATGGACAATAGTAGTAACAGTCTGATTATGTTCTTTCATAATCTGTAACATGTTCCAATGTAAGGTGTTGGTGTAGGGTTGATGTATTGGATTTCTGCACATTATCCATGATTATTATGTAAACACACACCTTCCCTAATAAAACAATGTAAAAATTTTAAAAAATCTATTGTTTTAATATTAATGATCACTTTGCTAGATGTTCTTTTTAACGTTCATTTTCTAGTCATTAGCAAAATTATTGAAGACTGCAGAAATAGCTGTCAAAAGATTGTATAGAATGATCTGATCAATTGTTTGACTAAACTTGTAAGTGTAACTAACACAGGCTAATTCAGAAATATTTTGGATCATGAATTTGTAATTTAAAAATTTTTACCCATTAAGATATGATTTTTAAATTTAAAATGTTTAAGTCCACCAAACTAAATTTTATTAAAGGAATAACTTAGCCAGCAAATACTCATATTGCACAGTCCCCTTATGTAAGACACCTGGTTCATTCAGAAAACACCAGGTTTGAAGATGATTACAGGTCTTGGGTGGAGCTTAAGGAAAGATTGGAGGCCAAATTAAGTTGTGAGTGACACAGTGCTACACAACCTCCTGCTTGGGTCACTCTCTTCCTTTGCATTACTCTTTTTTTCATATCTATGTCTGTCTCTAAGCCTCTGTTTGAGTATGCTATTTTAATATTCTCTGAAAGACCTTGCAAGAATCATGATTACTGTCACATATCCTAGATATTTCAAAGTGATCTTAATTTAATAAGATCTTAATTTTAATTTCCTTTCTACATAAACCATCAACTTTCTCAGAACAATTTTATTTTACTAAATGTCTTGTGGAGTATTTTTTTTTTCATCTAAAAATTCAGAAAATTATTTTATTTTACTTGTTTTCTAATATTTTATTGTAAAATGAGCTAGTATCTGAATTGGGTCTACCAAAAGGAAAATTAGAACAGCAGATTTTTTTCAAACTCTCTTTATTCAAGGAACTTGGAATATATCAGATAAGTAAACAGCAGAATCTGATTGAATAGCTATATGTTCTCACATACAGTGAATGTAATGTACAGGGTACATTATGGAGGCCCAGAGTTTAAGATCTGTAGTCAGAAAAAACTCTTTATGATAGACTAGCTGTTTGATCATGGACATAAACCAACTAAAGTTCCATCGTAATTACTGGCATAGCTAATTGTAAGTGTTCCATATATGATTGTAGTAATCGATTCTATTACTAGGATCTCAGAGAATTTGCATATCTTCCCCAGAAGAGTTAAGCAATGTGGCTAGTTTGAGGTTGTATCCAGGTTCTCCTTTGAAGTTCAAGTGTTATCCACTGTGTGACATTGTCTCTGGTAGTAACAGGAGCAGTTCTTCCCATAGATAGTAACTGAATTAATTACAACCAGTGTTTGCTTTGCTCAACAGCTAGGGCCACCTATTAATGAGACAGGAGAGAGAGAGATTGGTGATTTTCTTTCTCAAGTTAACTGTAGTCTTGGGAGGAGCTTTGTTGTTGAGGAGCAAGGATGTACTCTGATTTCACTTTTTTCTCAAAAGGATGCAAGAAGCTTGGAAAGCACAGACGCTTGAAGCTAGTCTCTGAATAGCCTCATTGTCAGCCAGTGGTTCCACTCCTTCTGATGCCTATGACTCCGAGATAGGATTCACAATTTCCTTTACATCCAAACATTTTCACTATTTTTGTGTTTCTTTTCTTACTCATTTATTTTCACCTAATAATGAAAAATTATGTAACAAATTTATGACATAACATTGGTAAAATGATTTCACTTCATCACAATTACATCTAAAATATAAGGATGAGTTGGATTTACATAAATATATTTCTTTTTTCACAATGATGACACTTTTTTAAAAGTAGATTAAGGCTTTCTTGATGGCTCCTTCTTTGCATAGACTACGTACTATTAAATGCTCCTCCTTAGTTTTCAATGTAATATGCTTCTCTCAGGCTCTTCTTCTAATTCATCCAGATTCTCAATCTATAATTGAATGCATCTCTGGTTCAAAATAGATATTTACAAATGAGAATCTTTAAGTCCTTTGCAAATAGGCTTGTAGAGTGATAGACTCTTCAGACATACTCACATGAACAGTTTTTGAGAAATTGTTCCATGTGCCTCATCCAAGTGGATGCATGTTGGAAATGACAATGACCTTATTGTTTTGGTACCTGAGAGTTAAGTCGATATGTAATTTCACTTTAAATCCAAGGGCAATTTATTTCTTACACATTGAGCTTAATTTGTTAATCTCTGAGTCAATGCAATCCCAAACAATATTCAAAAAATTATAAATTGTTTAAATTTACAAATTAATTTTAATGTTTATATGGAAATGCAATGGATCTAGATTAGACCCCCAACTTTAAGATAGAAAAAAGTTTGGAGAATTTATATTACATGATATCAAGGTATAATATAAAACTAGAGTGATCAAATGGTGTGGTAGTTAATAAAAATGGACAAATACTTAATGAAGCATTGACTGGAAAGTATAATAGTGGAACAGCACATCTATGCTTAACCAATCTCATCAAAATTATGTAGGTAATTCAATAGAAAAAGAATAGTCTTTTCAACAAATTTTAGTTAAAACAGTTGCACATCCATAAATAAAAAAATGAAACTCAATCTAAACCTCATACATTGTACAAAATGAATCTTAGAAATATTTAAAGTCAGGTAGTGTGATACCTCCAACTTCATTTTTCTTTTTCAATATGTCTTTGGCAATTCGGGGCCTCTTACCATTCCAAATAAATTTTGCAGTCAGTTTTTCCAATTCCTTAAAAAATACAGTGTTTATTATTATTGGGATTGCATTAAATCTGTAGATTAGTTTAGGTAGGACAGACATCTTGATGATGTTTAGTCTTCCTATCCATGAACAGGGAATTTTCTTCCATTTATTTAATTCTTCTTTGATTTCCTTTAACAGTGTTGTGTAGTTTTTTAGGATATCCTTTACATCTTTAAATTTATTCGTAGGTATTTGATTCTTTTAGTTACTATTGCAAATGGTATTTTCCTCCTCAGATTGCTCATTATTGGTGTACAGAAATGCTACTGATTTTTGAGCATTGTTCTTATAGCCTGTGACTTTACTCAACTCCTTTATAAGTTTTAGAAGCTTTGTTGTAGATTTCTCAGGGCTTTCTACATATAGGATCAAGTCATCTGTAAATAATGAAATTTTTACTTCTTTTTTTCCAATTTGGATGCTTTTGATATCTTTTTCTTGCCTCAGTGCTCGAGCAAGTACTTCTAAGACAATCTTAAATAGGAGTGGTGATAGTGGGCATCCTTGTCTTGTTCCCTATATCAGAGGGAAGGCTTTTAGGATTTCACCATTGAAGATGATGTTAGCTTTGGGTTTTTAATATAAACCCTTTATCATGTTCAGAAAGTTTCCTTCTAATCCTATCTTTTGCAGTGTTTTTATCAGGAAAGGGTGCTGTATCTTGTCGAAAGCTTTTTCTGCAGCTATAGAGGTGATCGTGTAATTTTTTTCTTTCAATCTGTTTATATGGTGTATTACATTGATTGATTTTCTTATACTGAACCACCCCTGCATACCTGGGATGAAACCCATTTCCTGGTATCTTCTCATTATAATATAATCTGGTAACAGTTGTATGTTTTTAGTATTGGTTGCAAACTGCCAGAAAACAAAACTTCTTAATCTGTAGTAAATTTTTATCTCAAATTTGCTCTTCTCATTTTGTGTGTAAGGGTAATATTTATATAATGCCTACATCTAATATTTTCTTTTTTAGTTGCTAGTTTAGATAATGACTTAAAGTTACTTGCACATATAAGGGAAATTCTTTAAAATTTAATACATGATCATTGCTATTTATTTTAACTATATTATAAGGAAAATCTTTCTTTCCATTCTTATGAAATAGTAGTCTGGCAATCATTTTGGTCTAATTTGTTTTGTGATTTGAATAATAATATTTTAATAAGCATTTTTTACTTTCCTTGGGTTTTTCACTCTGTCCTGTCTGTAACAAAACCAAGATATGTCTGTGGACTCATGATTTCCAAGGTTCAGGATATTATTTGAAAGAAGTTGCTACTTTTTCCTACTACAGTGCTCCTGTGAACAAAAAAAAATATATCCTTCACATCAATGTATATTATTTTTAATTACACTGTCTAAGGTCTAGATTTGTCTCTTTCAGTATACCAGAGTTTTAGTCATTGTTGATATTGTTTTTTTCCCTTAATTTTATTTTTATTTAATTTTTATGAGTTTTTTGTGCTTTTTCTTTTTTTTTCCTGTAAAGAGTTTTTAATCATAAACATTTTAATGTATACTGTTTTAAAGTGGAAGTGCATGTATATGCTTATGAATTCTTATAACTATGAATAAGTTACACATATATATTAATATATATAGTATTTTGTTATAGCATGAACCAATGCATGAAATATAATATTTACATATACTCTTTTATAGTAGACTGATTTATAAATATTATGTCAGCACAGTATTATTTTGTGGGTAAAGCTCCTTAAGACCCTATACTGAGATATTTTAGATTCAGTCCCTTATGGAGGGACCATAATTTTGTTAATCATTAACTCTTCTGCTAGGCATTTGGCTGAGTTGCCTATTTCAGTTTAATGAAAATGATTTTAATGTTCTGAATTCCCTCACGAATATTCTTACTTCTAAACTGTTTCTCTATCAGTGATGATTGTATTTTAGTCCTGTTTTTGGAATCATAAGTCAAAAATTACTGTGAAGGAATTTCGTTATTTTAAATATTCTTTTAGTGGTATGTCTTGATGAGTTCAGCAGACAACGAAAAACACTAGAAATGTTACTGCTGGCTGTACTTCCACGAGGTTCTTAAATCAGTTGGAAAAATACTGCCCTTTGGTTATAGTGCCAAAATGCACAGGAATTCACGAAATCAAAGAATTTTAGTATTAACAATGTAAACGTGTTTCCTAATTTCAGGAAAACAAACTATAGCTGAAGGGAATGAGGGATAAAATGCTCTACAAATTCCTGTCACTACTTATTACTAATATGTATTGAACATTATCATTTGTACTTATTCACAACCAAAGATATTAAATATAATTATTATTGATATCAGAACTTGAACTTTTTAAGACTTTATATTGTTTGTTATCATGAACTCTTGTTAATATGTATCTTTCCTATCTTTCATTTATATTTTGAAAATCTACTTTTTTATTTTTTCATTTATATTTTGGAAATCTAATTTTTCACTTAAATTTTTTTCCTCAGGACTCCAAATAAAGCATGCTATGCACTGGAAAAGCAGATATGTCACATTACATCAGCATTCATAACTTACTCCCATTTTCTGTGTACTTGATTTCCTCCCTTCTTCCTTTCCTTTTCAACATGAGTACTATTTCTCTGTGCTCTGATATTGAGACGTATCCATCAATATCATATCCTAATTTGAAACCTTAAGCCAGCAAAATGTCAGGAAATGTATTTTTCACTCTATTTTTCTAAAATTAATTAGAAATACTACAGTAAATCTTTTGGTCTGTTTGTAGATAGGAGAAATATATCACAAAAGTGATCTATCTTAGATTAAAACCTCTTTGTTCTATTATGTTCCAGTGAAGTTTGTATGACACTAAGCAACCTCCAAGAAGAAAACAGTAGCCATAAAGAGACATACACAAATCACAAATGCCCGCCACTTTATTTTTTTAAAATGAGCTTATTTCTAGGTTAAAAAACTTTTGAATACTTATTTTTCAAACTGGTTTAATTAGCAGAAGGAAAACAAACAAACAAACAAAAAATCTAGGCTACTTTCAAACAAATTATTGTCTCTGCTTTGGATACAATTGGACTTGGCTTCACTGTGCTTCCCATGCCACTGATCTAAAATGTAGATAGGATCCAATTTATAACTTCAATTTGTGAGACATGAGCTAATACTTAAAGAATGTAGATTTTGGTTTTGATTTAGCAATATCTTAAAGGATGCACCCAGGTTTACCCAAATTCTAGCTACAATAGACATCAGTTTCCACAATGTCAGGGCTCATACATTCTCTTGAGATTTCTACTGCTTAACAATGCCTCACCAGAAAGCATGCTCAATGAATGAATAAACAGATATGTAATCGCTTCTTTAATGAGATAGATATTTTAAAATGCATGAAGAAGGTAGACAACATGAAAAATTCTTACATCCATAGAATAAAACCCAAGAGGGGATTAAAGGAAAATGATTCTCTTTATTTAAAAATAGTTTTTTGCATAAACTACTACAAGTAATATAAGACAGTAAGGAGAGTTTGTGGCAATTTATAACCATAAATGCTTTCTAATAATATCCACAGAAATAAGAAAAGTGTAAACGGAAGATATTTTTTCTATGGATTTAGCGAGATAGATTGCTGCATCCTTGACATCCTCTAAAAAGGAGAGAATCAGCAATTGACATTACCATATACTTATGGAGAACAAGACATTTTTATGAATCTTACTTTCATTAAATATCTTATTAGATAATTTTAACATGTATATACATGCATTTATTAAATGAGTGAAAATTCATATAAATGAATTAATTTAATATAAATATTGATTAGATTAGTGTTATATCTTGTCAAAAAGGAAATGGAAATAAGTGGCAGACTAATTTTTTTGAAAGAAAGATATATCTGGTATATATGATTTTGGTGCCTTATGTTTCTCTTCACTAGGGTTCTGATTTTATTATTTGAATGTTGATTAAAGAAATAAAAATGCAAAACAAAAATATAACAAAATGGAAAAGGGATGGACTATCAAGATAAATTGTACTGCTACTTCTTCAACTGGAGTTATTAATAAATAGCATATGAAAAGATTGTCCTTATCTCTTTATCCCCTCTCAACTCTTCTGGATGGCTTAGTTATTGATCTTCCAAGTGGGGAATCTGGACAAAAGGTGAGACTAAAAGGGATCAGAGGTCTGGAATGGAAGGAAAGCTGTATATTTTGGGAGTCAGCACCATGATATTAATTAGATATGAAAAAATAGAAATCGGTTAGCCACAGACTAATGAAAGAGTTGTTTTTGCTAGATGCTACTTAGTTTCTAACCATGAAAGCAGAGTGTTTCTATGTCACAGAATGAGTCAGAGGTTTGGAGGTAGGCATATCTGGGTTTCAGTGTTGGTTCTACAAAATAATAGTTTTGTGATCTTATAGAGTTTTCTTTTTACCATTTTTAAAATGTGTAAACCAAGAAACAAGGAATGAAATTATCTTTACTTCAAAAATGTGAGTACATATCCATAGCACACATATGGCTCACAACTGGAGTTCATTTATTCTCTTCATCTAACTGCAGGGTAAGTCTTAATGCTTTGTGGTGCTGTGAATATTAGATCATGGAAGAAATCCTAATCTTTTTCATCTGAGTAATACAATTCTATTCTTCAACTAACAAGCTATATAAACTTGAAAGCATGGCAGGTAGGAATCATACCAGTGTGAAGGAATTCCTTCTGATAGAGTTAACTGAAAATCCTAATTTGCAGATCCCTCTTTTTCTGCTTTTTACTTTTGTTTCATCACGCTGTTTGGTAACTGGAGGATGATCATCTTAATCTGGTTAAATACCCAACTTCATACTCGACTGTATTTCTTCCTTAGCAACCTTTCTTCTTGTGACATCTGCTGTTCCACTGCCTTTGCTCCTAAGATGCTTGTAAATTTTCTGTCAGAGCATACATCTAGCATATTTTCTGGATGTTTTCTACAGAGTTTCCTTTCTGCAGCATATGTAACCACAGAGGGTATCATCCTGTCTATGATGGCTTATGACCGCTATGTAGCAAGTGTTAATCCCCTGGTGTATACAGTTATTATGACCCAAATAGTTTATATTCAGATGGTCCTTGCATCTTACTTGGGTGGGCTTATTAAGCACACATAATTGGCTTGCTCAAACTAGACTTCTGTGGTCCTAACATTGTGAATCATTACTTCAGTGACGTTCACCCTCTTCTGAGATTCTCTTTCTCTGAGTTCACACAAATGAAATATTACTTTTGATCTTCTCTGGCATCATTGAATTGTTCACTTTCATTATCATCATGGTCTCTTATTTCTGTATCATCATTGCTATTCAAAGAATCCACTCAGCTGAGGGGAAGCTCAAAGCCTTCTCCACCTGTACCTCCCACCTGACTGCTATGACACTATTCTTTGGGTCTGTGACCTTTAGTTAGATCCAGCAAACTCTCAATATTCCCTGGAACAGGAGAAATTCTATGCTGTGTTTTGTACATTGGTGATACCCATGCTAAACTTGTTGATTTATAATCTGAGGAATAAAGATGTGAAAGATGAGGCAAAAAGGAAAATATGGAGGAAGAGAAACCTCACTTGACTCAGTCGTGTCTATCACCTTGCTAATTTAACCTTAACTTTCTGAGAGATCAAAGACTTTCTTTAAAATTATATCTGTACCATATTTAGAACAAATAAAAATATAATCAAAACATTCTCATGAAATTTGGGAAGGGAGTGATGAATTTGATATAAAAAATGAAAAACTAAAATATTTGTAATTCACTTTCATAGTTTTTGTCAGTTAATAGTTGTTCTTTTTTCCTAAAAAGCTAAAACAATGTATTTTCTGATAAATTTGTAGGCTATATTCTGAAAGAGGTCACTATGGATTTAAAAGAATTTGACATTGACTCAAATCAAAATAATACTATAGCAATAATAGGGATATAGCAAATGCATTAGTGTCTCAAAGAAAAGTTGAAATTTTGCTTTGCCTAATTTTCTGAGGCTACAGCAATTATTTTTGTTCTAAAAATGCTGTCTTTGACGTCGAAATGTATATCTTCCATTTTGTATTTAAACTTACACTTCTAAATTGCATCCTAGAAAATTTTTTCATAGAAAAACAAAACTTTCATTATTTAAAGTTTACTCATTCTGCACACTCTTATTTAGCTCTTTTATTGTGCCGGTTACTGTGTGATTCAAACCTAAAGAGGTCTAGTTTGGAGCAAAATCTGTTGCAGAAACAGGGAACAGAGTAATATGAGAAATGGGAAAGCCTATTTAAATGCAAGAAAATATATGAATTTGACACTGGCATGTTATTTTACAGCAAAAAAAGTAGAAAATGCGACTGAGAAGTTATTTAGGAACATATGTGTGAATATCCTTTAATGCCAGGATAACATGTTTAATAAGTCACTGGCTAATAAGTCAAGCCCAAAATAAAAAGTAAATTGTATGCTTTAGGAAAAACAGTTTTTCATGATGGCACTGTTCTCAACAGATTGAAAGGTAAGAGCAAGCTGACAAGTTAGGGAAACTTACTCTGAACATGTGTAAAAATTATTACTTTGAGGCAGGTAAGAAGTGTTGTTAGCAAGTAATAGAGAGAAGGGGACATATTTAAGAGATGGGTCATGAAAATCACTAACAGGACTTGGAAATCCGTTATATATTCATGTATATATGAGGGGAATGGGTTTAAGATTACTGGAAGGTTTCAAACTTGTCTGTCACTAGTGGGAAAAACTTAAGAGAAAAAAATGAAATGTAATAATTTGAGTGCCATTAGAATTTTTGAAGGAAGAGCTTTCTAGAAAGTGCATATAGCAAATAACAAAGCCTGAGAGTTGGGAAATTTCCTGGAGTGTTCAAGAAACAGCAAAAAAAAAGCTAGAAACTGGAGGAAAGAGAGGGAGGAGAAATATAGCAGGAGATGTTGCTAGACATAAAAGGGGGCCTGATCACCTGGGATATAATAAAAACCTATAGAGACCTTGGCTTTGAGTGTGGAAAAAGGTAAAGTGGGTCAGATAGATGAGTGCCATAATCTAATTTACACATTAAGAGGTCATTCTGGTTGTTGTGTTGATAATATATATACCACAGAATGACAAGCCAGGAAGAAGGCTAGGAAGTGATTCAGTTAAGAGTTGATAGATGGTATGTTAGTTCAGAGTTGTCACATCAAAAGAGGTAAAAATGCAAATACAGGATACATTTTGATTGTAGGCCCAACAGGATGGTGAGAAAAAGAGAGTAATCAAAATTCACTCTAAAGTTTCTTTAAATACAAAAATAATGATAAAATCTAACAAACTGAAAAATATGTATTATTTTCAAGTGCATATATAATATTTAGAAAGATGACCGTGTGATGAAACAAAAAATAAGTCTGAATACACATAAAAGGATGGTGCATATAAATTTTAAACAGTGGGCAGGCCACTTAAACTTTCTGAAGTGATTTTTTTAGTTGTAAGGAGAGGTTAGTTATACATTCCTCAAAGTTTCATAGATAGATAGGTAAACAATATAGTTAGATTACCCAGATACATACATACATATATAGCAATAGATAGGCATAAATATATATTTATTGAAAAGCAGAGAGAAATTTAGAATGTAATATTTTATATATACAAATATTAATTGGGTTGCAGAGTAACTTAAACACAAAGCTTGTTTTCCACATAGGAAATTTATGAGTCTTGGGAAGTGCGGGGGAGTGGGGAGGGTTATAAGAAGCTATTCCAGAACTACAAAGGCAGAGTGAAATCTCCTGCAGTCCTGTCGTACTTAGAAGATAAACTCCCGCTAGAGGAAAGGACCAGGAACAAATGCCATGCAAGTCTCCTCTTCAATACATTGCCTGATTTTGACCCTTTTGTAAGCCAGGATACCTTGAGGCAGATTTTTCCATCAAAAGCTCAAGGACCACTCTATATACTGAGGCTAAACTAGAAAGGCAGAATAAAACCTCCTCTTTCTAGGTTCTGGCTTGATAAATGCCACCAGATGGATAGTCTTGCATCAAAC
Source organism: Cabassous unicinctus (assembly GCA_029593785.1). Classification (NCBI taxonomy): domain Eukaryota; kingdom Metazoa; phylum Chordata; class Mammalia; order Cingulata; family Chlamyphoridae; genus Cabassous; species Cabassous unicinctus. Next base: position 24,337 of record JAQZBX010034051.1, read on the forward strand.
ACAAGACCAGAACACCCCCTCAAGATATTTTCTAGATGTTGAAGATGTATGGGATAGGAAGCTTGATTCACACATTCAGAGTTGAAATTCAATCTCCCACAATGTTTAAGGGCTGAAGAGAGAAAGAGAGAGAGAGAAAGAGAGAGACAGACAGAGAATGAGAATATCAGGTTCTCAACCAAAATGCTGAGAAGTTCACATGCCAAGAACAGGGCCAATCAAGGAGAAAAATGAAGTCTAACTAACTCCCAACCAATCCAGTTCCAATTCAATTAATAATTGAATTATAATGACTAATCCCTCACCACTTCACCATGATGGAAATTATTTTCATCTTTATTTTCTAAGATGGTTTCATACACATGCAAAGAGCTAGAGAGTATAATCAAAAGTTAAAATATAAGCAGGACCACAGAATACCTACATATTGGAGTTAGATAAGGACTTAAAAAACTGTTATGATTAATATGCTAAATTAAAATGTTAGAAATATTTTAAGAAGATTAAATGAATAAAATTGTAATTAAATGGCATCCTACAGTAAAAAAACAAAAACAAAACAAAACAAAAAACCACAACATCCGAAAACAAGAACTCATAGGAAAGGTTTAAGAACAGAACAAAGTAGAAGACAGGATTGATAAACTCATACACACATCAGCATAATTGATCTAACTGAAGCACAGACAGAGAAAATATATAGAAAGGTGTCAAAACATAAGAGACATGCAGGACCCAATGAAATGGTGTAAATTATATATAGTCCCAGAAAAGAAGATAAAGGACAGAATAAATATTTTAAGATAAAGTGGCTGTAAATATTCCAAACTAATATGAGGCTTAAGAAAACATATTCAAGAAGGTCACAAGATCCCAATGAAAGGGAAAAAAAAGAAACTCATGCCTAGG
>JAQZBX010034052.1:0-25054 GCA_029593785.1 Cabassous unicinctus
TGGTTTCTGGTTGGTTTATGTATTATAAAATTTTGGAAAAATTTTTGTTACCTACACCATTATTTGTAAAGTTATTCAGTGGAATCCCTTGAATTTCTAAGTCACTCATTGTGAAAAATTATTATAGTTTTCCTTTATTATTTTCCTATTATATATTTATATCTTTAATTCAATTGGAGTTTATATTTGTGTATAATGGGGATTTAAGTCTACTCTATTGAAACTATAAACATAATATTTAACTTTCAGCTTCCCTGAAAGTGATGGAACCAAATCTTAGCTGGCTCTCTTTTGGTTTCTGTTCTAGTTAGTGCTGATCTTCTTTTCTAATGCTGTTAAAACAAACAAACAAACTTTAGAAAAAAGCAAGATCAGGTAGATTTTGGTCAAAGGTAGAGAGTCCTCTTTTAAGATGTAAATCCTGGAGTCAGACTGCAAGATTTCAATTTATCTTCTGTATGCCTAGGCCAATTCACCTGTAAAATGTATTGAAATCTCCAACTATAATTGTGGATTTGTGTATTTCTCTTTGTTGTTCTATGACTTTTTGCTTCATGTATTTTGAAACTCTGTTATTAGTTGAATAAATATTTAGAATTGTTATGACTTCATGGTGAATTGACACTTTTACCATTTTGAAATGAACTTCTGTTTACCTGGAAACACTCATTGCTCTGAAATCTACTTTGTCTGATATTAATATATAACTTTCTTTTGTTAGTATGAGTACTGTCTATCTCTTTTTATGCTTTTACATTTAACCTATTTGTGTCTTTGTATTTAAAGTACATTTCTTACAGGCAGCACATAGTTGAGTCTTGCTTTTTTATCTAATGTGATCATCTCTGCCTTTTATTTGGGATGATTACATCATTTACATTTAATGTGATTATTAATGTGGTTATGTTTGAGTCTTTCATTTTGCTATTTGTTTTCTGTTTGTTGCATCTGTTCTTTATTCCTCTTTTCTTCTTTGTCTTCTTTTGGATTGAATATTTTGTTAATGATTCCATTTTATCTCCTCAGTTGGCTTATTAGAAATGACTCTGTTTTGTTATTTTATTGTTTGATTTAGGGTTTATAGAATACATCTTTAACTTATCACAGTCTATCTCTAAGTGTTTTTATACCACTTCACTTATAATATTGGAATCTTAAAATAGTATACTTCTATTTTCCCCCACTGGCCTTTTGTGCTGTTGTCATATACTTTATTTCTACATGTTATTATTCCCACATCACATTATTATTATTTTTGTTAGTAAGAACAAAATCTTATATATTTATTCATAGTTACACTTTCAGACCCTACTCATTCCTTTGTGCTGATCCTGATTTCCATGTGGTGTCAATTTCCTTCTGCTTTAAGGACTTTTCTTAATTAACATTTCTTATTGTGTAGGTCTGCCTGTGATAACTTCTTTTAGCTTTTTATTTCTGAAAATGTCTTTATTTTACCTTTAATTTTGAAACATATTTTTTCTGGGTATAGAATTCTAGAGTGACAGTTTTCTTCTTTTAGTATTTTAAAGATGTTGCTTGTCTTTCTTGCCTTGTTTCAGACAAGAAATCTGCTGTCATCCTAGTCTTTGTTCCTTTGTACATAATATGTCTTTTTACTTTGGCTGCTTTTAAGATTGTCTCTTTATCATTGGTTTTGAGCAATTTAATTATGATGTGCCTTGGTATAGCTTTCATCATGTTTCTTGTGTTTTGTGCTTGTTGAGCTTTCAAATTTTGAAATTTCTGGCTATTATTTCTTCACATATTTTTACTGTTCCCATTTTTCTTCAAGGACTCCAGTTACACATATTTTAGACTATGTGTATTTGTCTCACAGCTCACTGGTGCACTATTCATTTCAGTGTTTGCTATTTTTTTCTCTCAGAGTTTCATTTTTGATTGTTTCTATTTCTACATCTTCTATATCACTAATCTTTTTGTTGGCAATCCCTAATCTGCTATTAATTCCATCCAGTGTACTTCCCATTTCACACATTGTAGTTTTTATCTCTAAAAGTGCAATTTGGCTCTATTTCATATTTTCCATGTAACTAATCTTTGAAAATAGATAATGCAGTTATAATAAGTGTTTTAATGTTTCTGTTTGCTTACCCTAACATGCCTTTGAGTTTTGGGTTAGTTTTGACTGGTTGGTTTTTCTTCTCATTATGGGCCATATTTTTGCTGCTGCTTTGTCTGCTGCTAATTTTTGATTGGATGCCAGGCATTAAGAATTCTACCCTGTTGAGTGCTGGACAATCTGTATTCCTATAAATATTCTTGAGGTCTTTCTCGGAGGCAGTTAAGTTACTTGGAAACTGTCTGATCTTTTTGGGTCTTGCTTTTAAGATTTTTAAAGTGGGGCTATAGCAGTGTTTAATCTCAGGCTAATTGTTCCTCACTACTAAGGCAGGGTCCTTCTGAGTATTCTACCCCATAACTCTTGAAATGTAAAGTTTTCCAGTCTGTCTTATGGGAACAGATATTATTCTTGGTTCTGTATGAGTACTGGGTACTATTCCCTCCTATCCTTTCCTCAGCCTTAGGTTAGTTTCTACTTGTTCATGTGCTGAATATTCAAGGGGAGCCCTGTGCAGCTCTCCATCATTCTCTCTCTGTGATGCTCTCCGTTCTCCAATACTGCATCCTGCAAACTCTAGTTGGCTTGATCTCCCTTTCCCTTCAGCTCTATCTCTGCAGCTTAAGGAGTCCTGGCTTCCCCTGATACCTCCTTCCTGCTCCATGGCCTGAGAGGCCCCTGGTAAGCTGGGGCAATCACAGGGATTACTTCATTTGTTTCTTGTCTCTCAGGGATCACCATCCTCCATTACTTGTTGCATGGTGTCTTGAAAACCATTGTTTCATATATTTTGTCTATTTTTTAAAAATTGATTAAGACAGGAGCGTAAATCCCTCTTGGTTAGAAGTGGAAGTCAACTTGCAATGTGTAGATAATAATAGTAAATCTCTCATAGGGATAATATGTGCTTATCCATATAAAGTGCTTAGCCAGTCCCCAGGAGTTATTAAGTATACTCCATTTTACATCTCTCCCTCTAATATTATTGCAGCTCCTATACTATTACTTCTGCAACTGATGTTGTTACTACAATCTAACTGACAAGACTGGCTTCAAAAATACCTATTGATAAGTAACAGACCCTGACCAAGGTCTTCTGAGAGGGTTATAATTAAGGGTTATCTGAAAAGTGGCGTGAGCATGAATCCTCTAATCTGAGCCTAGGTGGGCTGATCCAGAGCTAATCACTATACCATATGGTCCTGATTACTCCTTTGGTCTGAGAGATATCTCTTCCTAAAAGTTATAAAACTGTTAAAATTCAGCTTCTCTGCTATATAGTTTCCTCGACACAAGTTATGGCATCTGCCTTTTCCTTATTATCTCATCCTTAATGTTTTAGAGTTGAGAGGAATGAGGCAGGATTTTCGGGAGCTATCATGAACTGAGGGGCCATGACATACCAGAAACTCTGCTAGATGTAAAAGAGCTGTTTCATTCAATTTTTGAGCCTTAATTTCATCAAATATAAAATGGAGATAATAGTACCAATCTTTCAGTGTTCTTGCAAAGATGAATTTTAAAATGTGCCTTGGTAGTGTTTGGCAGAGTCTGTATTAATAAATTTCATCAATTGTTATTATCTTCAGAAAAGTCCACATAAGGTCAATATTATCCTTTCCATTTTACTAAATGATAAAATGTTCATATAGGGCAACTGACGGAACCAGCATTAGACAAGTTCCTACCTAAAACTCATCCACTCATTCATTTGTCAGGGATTTACGGAGGCCCTACCATATTCTAGACCTGGGGAATGAGGTTTCTTCTCTCACAGAGTACAGAGAGACAGGTAAATTTATAAATGCCATAAAACATTATAGGAACATTGATAAACATATATGGGGAAGGAATTGATTTTACATGGTTTTGGGAGAGAGCATGTGTCATCAAATGCTTCACTTGAACTAAATCTTGAGATATGTTAGTACTTGCCCAATTGAAAGGGTAGGGGAAATTGATTCTAAGCACAGGGAATAGCAGGAAACATAAAATTCCCAAGTGGTCAGTATGTCTGTGTATTAGTCAGCAAAAAGTATGCTGATGCAAAGTACCAGAAATCTGTTGGCTTTTATAAAAGGTATTTATTTGGTGTAGAAGCTTACAGTTACAGAGCCTTAAAGAGTCCAAATCAAGGTACCATAAGAGGTACTTTCTCAGCAAATGTCTGTTGTCATGTGTTGAAGCAAGATGGCTGCCGATATTTGCAAGTTTTCAGCCTTCCTCTTCCTCTTAAGGCTCCGTAGGCCCAGCTTCTTCTCATCTCAGCTGTAGGCTGGCATAAAGCTTGTCTGTTATGGCATCTCAGCTGCTCTGGTCTCTTCACAAGGTCAGCTGTAAACTATCAGATTAATGTCTCATCTCTCCCTGGGGCTCCAGCATCAAAACCAAGTTCTCTCCTCTGCTTTGTCTTTTTATTGTGTATCTACTTCTTTATGTTCTTGATTGATTGCCTGTTTACATAACCCACCAACAGGGCAGGTACTCAATCTTGCACACCCTAATGACGTGGTCAAATCAAAGCCCTAATCTTGATTTAATCAAGTAAATGTAAAGTCTTTGAATTTAACACAATCAAAGGATATCATGCCCAGAGGAACAGACCAGTTAACAAATATAATTTATATCTTTTTTTGGAATTCATAAATAATATCAAGCTGCTGCAGTCTGGAATATAAAATACCAGTAGGACTTGATAAGTAAAGGGTTTGGAGGAGGAGGTTTTTGATGCCAAGAAAGGAGTTGGAATTTTATCTCTTAGGCCATGAAAAGCCATTGAAGGATTTTAAACTGGAAAGTACCTAACTCAGTTTTGCAAGTTGAAGTGAAAAATTTAAAATATCATATTCATATGTAACAAATCAAATAGTGTATATTTAGGACTGAGGAACTAAGTTCCTTAGTGCAGGTGGCAGATGTAGGTTTTTGTTACTGTTGTCTACACAGGTGGGATTCTCTTCCAACTAGGGCAACTTGGATGAATATTCTCAGTATGTGATAGGGGAGTGCAATAACATGTGTCAGTTTAGGGTATAAGGATAAAAAGCTATCCCTGAATGCAGAGAGCCTGAACCTGCAACCTCAAACCCTACTGCAGTGGTCCCAGTTCAGTTTCTGTCAATACATTTTTGTCAAGTTATGTTGAAGGATCCAAAGTTCAGAACTTCCCTGTGGACTGTATGAAGGGGTGAGTCTTTCTTCAAACTTGCTCTCAGTCAGGTTTTCAACTTCTGAAAATTGTCTAAATGTCTTTTTCATTAATGGGCTTTCTCTTTACTATTATAGGTTATTATCATTTTTATACCCTTGATATATTTATTTCAGTTCACTCTCTGGAGCTAAAATCCCAGTTTTGTTTTTTTGTTTTTAGAAAAATTCTCTTTGTCTGAGTGGGGATTAATTGAAAGAGTAAAGCAAGCAGGCAAGGAGACCTATGTGGGGAGACTATGGATCACCTCATCCAGGTGAAATGACATGGACAGGAATCAAGGTAAGCTGGGTGCCTGGAAAGATGGGAGGGGTCTGGAGACGTCAGTGGGTGGAACACCCTGGTGAGATATGGGGGACAGGGAGAGAGGGAAATGTCAGATAACTGTAAGATTTTGGATATGGTTGGCTGTGTTTGTGGGAAAGCATAAGGAGAAATGAGTTTGGAGCATAATATAAAGAGATACATTTTGGACAATTTGAATTTTCAGTACTGTTGAGACATCCTGGTTGCAAGATTTGTTTAGAACTGGTACGCAGGAAAGAGAGACAAAGAGTATGGATTTATGAGTCTTCAGCTTATAATTTCTGATGACGTGGGACAGGATGAGATCACCAGATGGCTATGTAGGATGGAAAGAGAAGACAGGACCATCAGGCACGCAACCTTTCAGGGACAGGTAGAAAAAGGGACCTCACAGAGCAGTGTTGGAAGAAATATCAAAGAGGTAGAGAACGGCCTAGGAGTGCTGTCACAGAAGCCAGGAAAGCAGAAAATACCAAAAAGCCATACCAAATGTGATGGAGAATTCACAAAGAATGATCTGAAAACAAATTCATTGGATTTAGAAATTAAGGGTTTAGTGTCGTTTTTAGCAGAAAGCTTCTGTTGGAGTGATTGGGGCTGGAAGCCTGCCTGTAGCAGGCAGAAAACGTTAGGAAGTAGAGACAATGAATGTAGACAAATATTTTGAGTGGCTTGATTGTGAAGGGAAGGAGAGTGATAAGGTTGCAGCTAGAATGGAATACCAAGTCAAGAAATACATTCATTTAACTGTGAGAAACATAGGGAAGACTTGAGAATGTTTATAGATGATGGGAAAGGGGGCATGAGAGAAAGAGGGTGTTTTAGTTTGCTAAGGCTGCTGGGAGCAATGTACTAGAAATAGGTTGGCTTTTATATTGGGAATTTATTAGGCTAAAAGCTTACATTTCTGAGACTGTGGAAGTGTCCAAAACAAGGCGTCATCAAGAGATGCTGTCTCACTAAATTGCAGCTGTGGGTGATCAGGCATGTGGCAGGGCATCATGGCAGCTCTGTCAGTCTCTGACTTCTCCTCCAGGCTTACTCTTTCCATGAGCTCAGCTGTGGAAAGGCCTATGGCTCATCTCTCCCCTCTCCTCCAGGCCTCATCTCACCCTCTTGGGGGGCCTCTTTTTGTGCCTCTGTGCTCTGCTGATTTCAGCCTCCGGCCTCTAGGACCTCTCTCTCAGCATCTCTGGGTTTCTCTGTCTCTGCTGCTTTTTCTCTGTGTCTGCAGTTTTTTAGTCCTCCATTTATAAAGGACTCCAGTAAGAGGATTAAGACCCACCCTGGGTCATGCAATCTAATCAAAGGCCCTTAACAGAAGTGATCTAATCAAAAGGTACCTTAACTGAATCTAATCCAAATGTCTCATCTACAACAGGTTTACAGGCACAGGAATAGGTTCACTCTAGGAACAGGATTTGCTGGAGTCCACAAAAGACTCAAACCAGCACAGAGGGAGAGAGAGAAGACATGTGAATGTGGGGAGTAGGTGACTGCAGTGTTGAGGAGACAGGTAAAGATTTGCATGGGGTCACATTACGGAAAAAAAGAGGGGAATGACCAGGGAAATATAAAGCTCTCAGAAGAAAATTTAGGGGGTGAATCTTCAAGAACTTGTATTTGGCCATGAGTTCAAAAGCATGTGCAACCAAAGAAGAATTAGATAAATTAGAAGTCATCAAAAGTAAAAATCTTTGTGCCTGAAAGGACACTATCAGGAAAGTGAAAAGGTAACTTACTGATTGGGAGAAAATAGCTGCAGATCACATATCTGATCCGAGTATAACATCTAGAATATAAAAAAAAAATTCCTACAACTCAACTTACCAATGGAAAGACAACTAATTCAAAATGGTCAAAGGGCTTGAATAGATATTTCTCCAAAGAAGATACACAAAAGGCAAGTGAGAACATGAAAAAATGCTCAACATAATTTGTCATTCAGGAAATGCAAATCAAAACTACAATGAGATACCACCGCATACCTACTAGGATGGCTATTACAAAAAAACAAAAGGAAATGCTAACGAAAATGTGGAGAAATTTGAACACTTGTGTCTTGACGGTGGGAATGTAAAATGGTGCAGCTGCTGTGGAAAACACTTTGGTGGTTCCTCAAAAAATTGAACCTAGAATTACCATAAGATTTAGCATTTCCACTTATAGGTATATATTGCAAAGAATTGAGAACAGGAACTCAAACAAATAATTGTACACCAATGTTCATAGCAGCATTAGTCACAATAGCTATGAAGTGGAAACAACCCGTGTCTTTCGATAGATGAATGGATAAACAAAATGCAGTACATACATAAAATGGAATATTCTTCAGCCATAAAAAGGAATAAAGTTCAGCTACATGCTACACAATGAATGAATCTTGAAAACATTATACTGAGTGAAATAAGGCAGATATAAAAGGATAATCATTATATGATTCCTCTTATATGAAATATCTAGAATATGTAAATTCGTAGAGACAGAAAGTAAATTAGAGGTTACCCAGGGCTGGAGGAAGTGGGGAATGAAGAGTTATTGATTAATGGGTGCAAAGCTTCTGTTTGAGTTGATGAAAAATTTTTGGAAATAAATAGTGGTGATGGTTGCATAACATTGTGAGTGTAATGAATGCTACTGTACTCTTAGAAATGGTTAAAGTCCATTTGTCAGTTGTCCTGGGCGAGTCCGATGAACTGGAGAGTAGGTGTTGGCTGCAACTCTGCTGAGGTTTAGGGCTGAACCGGCATATGAACAGACTGAAGATTTAAGTCTCTGGGGCATATATTTGAGTATAGTGTTAATTATAGGTTCAAATAAAAGGGACAGAAAAACCATGTACAGGGAAATTATAAACGAGTCTAACTCTGTTACATTGGGGAACATACATTCCAAGGTAAGGCCCACTGACAGGGTGCCGAATTCCTGAGATTGTCTGCCTTGCCTATAGTGTCTAGATGTCTCGAGAACCCCTCAGGAGTACCCCTACTTGGGGCGCTGTTTATTGTGGCAGTCAGTGAGATCCTGCTGAGACGTGCATAAGCGTTGCCTCTGGAATGACCTCCTGACTCACTTTGAAATCTCTTAGCCATAGCAACTCATTTACATTCAATATTTCCCACTTTTGGTTTAGGTCTTTCTCCAAATGCATTGTTATTTGGTGCTTGGTATTAATCCCTTGGTGCCAGGGAGGATGGACAGTGCCCATCTCAAAAAGCAGGGTATCTACAACTGCAAGCAAGACAGTTCCATCCATCTTCCCCACGGAATATAAGCCCTTCTCAATCATAATCAGAAAGGGCATCACCATTCAAAAATCCTCAAGGTTGAGGAATGAACAAACATAAGGGGGGAGTGCAACTATGGGCTAAAGTAGACTTATTATTATTCTAGCAATGGAAGAACCTGTAACACTGATATAAAGGCAGAGGCCACCAGAGGTTCTGAGGGAAAGGAGAGGGAAGAATAGGTGTAACATAGGGCATTTTTGGGACATTGGAATTGTCTTGCATGATATTGCAATGACAGATACAAGTCATTATACATTCCATCAAAACCTATAAAAATGTACAGTGCAACGTGTAAACTATGATGTAAACTATCGACCATGGTTGGCAGCAATGCTTCAATATGTGTTTACCATTTGTAGCAAAGGTACTACCCTGGTGAAAGATGTTGTTGGTGGGGGAAAGTATGTGAGGGGAAGGGGGTGGGGTATATGGGAATCCCCATATATTTTTGATGTATCATTTATGTAATCTAAATCTTCTTTAAAAATAAAGTAAAATAAAAAATAAAAAATATTAAAAAATGGTTAAAGTGACAAATTTTGTGTTACATATATTTTACCACAATAAAAGAAAAAAAAGAGAAAAAAAAGAGCTAGAGGTTGAAACACGGGACCGTATAGCCTAGTGAACTCTGCTGTGGAAGATGAGTATGGTCAATAGCAAAAACATAAAAATGTTCTTCCAAGAATCAGAAGAAATATATGTTACTATTACAGGATGTTAATAATAGGGTGGTATTTGGGCAAAAGTACACCTAAAGAAAACGATGGAATGTAGTGAATAACAATATATTAATATTTTCCCACAAATTGTAAAAAATACTATGCTATGTGAAAGAAACTTGATACAGAGTTCTACATATTGTTTGACACCATGTATATAAAATATAAATATAAAAAATTTTATAGAGATGGAATTAGATTAGTGGTTATATATGGCAGGGGAAGGATGGAGGGATTGGGAGGTGGCTGCTAAGGGGTAAAAGGTTCTTCTTTTTGGCACAATGAAAATATTCTAAAATTAATTGTGGTGGTGAATGTACAACTCTGTGCGTATACCAAAAGCCATTGAATGTACACCTTAGATGGATTGTATGGTATGTGACTATATCTCAATAAAATTGCTTAAAAAAGAGAGAGAGACTGGTAGACATAGATGAGGGACCATTAGACTTAAGAAAGCTATTAGCTGATGTGTTACATCATAGAGCTCAGGCTGGAAAATAGAGGAGTCCAGAGTTGAATGCCACAGAGTAGGTATGTGAACAAGAGGAAATGAGTAAATTATGAGTATAACAGATGCTATGAGAGGTATGGAGCATAATTTTTGGGGGTCTGTGTGATGACAAACAAGGTCTCAGCTGTGGCCTGGGGATTGCCTGTGAAGTCCAGGGAGTAGAAAGTATTGAAGGTAGGGGTTGGAGCAGATCATTGGCAGGCTGATCACTCATTCGGCTGTCTCTAATGCCTTACCCGATTGGGAGGAAGGAGCTGGACTGGAGGCTCTACTGGGTTGGTTTTCTGGAAGCTAATGGTAATGTCTTCTTTCGTGTACAATATAGCAGTGGGGATGACTGTAAGCCAGAAGTATCAGAAAACCTGAAACAATCTGGCTTAAACAACCTGGAAATCTGAGATAGTGGACTTCAGGACCAGCTTGATCAAGAGACTCCAGATGTGTTTCTCTGCTATTCCCTCAGTTAGGTTCTCTGAGAATGTGGGCTTAATTATAGAGCTGCTTTCCTCCCAGAGGCAAATATACCAGGCTTTCCATCCCCATACGGTGAAGTAAGAGCAGGGGAGGGATCTCTTTGTCCTAGCATTCTAAGCAGACACACCTGATTGGACAACTTAGGTCACGTGGCTAACCCTGAGCCAATGACTGTGGCACAGGGAATGGGTTGAACTACAGGCAGCTGGGCTCACCCTGGGAATGGGTGGGGTCACCATCCCAGCAAGAACATTCACTGCCTGGAGCCCAGGGGATAACCAAGGGGAAATCAGAGTTCTGTGCTGCTGGGGATCCATCAGCTATGACCAGCTCTCAGAATGGTGGGACATCACATTTCTTTTAACAGCCTTATTAACATATAATTGTTGTGCAATAAGCTGTTCATATTTGAAGGGTACAATCTGCTGAGCTCTGGTATAAATGACCCCCCCGAGACTCCTCATTTGATCAACCTTCAGTTTAAAGTATTATTTGACAGATTTCTTGAAGTATGAGGACAATACTATGCCCCTCGCATTCCTTTATTATTTTAGAATTTATTACTCGATTTTCTATTATTCTTACAATACTGCAAAGGGGGATTTGATCTGCATCTCACATATTAGGAAATCTAGACTTGTAGCAGTAGATCGATGCCCCTGAGGTCATCCGAGCCTGTCCTATGTAAAACAGATCTGATTCCAGGCCCAGTGGTCTTGCGGTGGAACCACTGGCTTTCTGCAGTCACAGAAAATAGGAAGGTTTTTTTTTTTTTTTTTTTTTTCCTATCAAGCTAAATGGCTTTCCAGGGAGTGAAGCCAGAGCTTCACCCCAAAGAACACTATTCTCTAAGCTGATATTGACCAGGCCACCTGCTGGATCCAGGATGAGTGTCCGCCAGGACCTCCCACCCACTGGCAATTCCCTGGAATTAGCTCACGGAGCCCAGGCAGGAGGCCTGGTGAGCAGCAGCCCCATGACAAACCAGGGCATGCCTGGTGTGGGAGAGTGGCCAGCACCAGAGGCTACTGCCCAGCCTGCCAAGAGTGTATTATTCCCTGGCTGTCCTCCACAGAAGGGCCTGGGTGGACAGGCTGGAGATTCTGCGCAAGGGTTGCCATTTGGTAGCGGAAAGGAGATGACTTCACTGTTTCTTCAGGGTCCAGAGAAGAAGTGCACTTGCCACCAAGACACTGATGGCCTTAGGTCAGTCCTTGTGGACTACCGATTGGACCCACTTATAACATGCCCGAGGACACAGAGATTTTGCAAGATAAAATCTTGGTTTAATTGGGCTGGGGTGGGGGCCCAGGCATCAGGATATGGTCAGACTTTCAGGTGATTCCAGCGTACTCTGGGCTTGGAGGCAGACCACGGGATCTCAATTATCCAGGCTGGTTACACAGAGGTCATAGTTATTGTGATGGCTACGTTCATGTGTCAACTTGGCCAGGTGATGGCGTGCCATTGTTTGGTCAAGGAGGCACTGGCCTGATGGTTGCTGTGAGAATATTTCATGGACTTAAATCATCACTAAGTTGATTGCATCTATGGCTGATTACATCTACAGTCAACAGAGAAGATGGCTTTCAGCAATGAGAAACGTCTTATCCAATCAGTTAAAGGCCTTTTAAAGGGAGAACTGATGATTTCAGCAGTCAGAAGGAAGAATTTCTATCTCTACATCAGCCAGCCAGCTTCTCCTGGGGAATTCATCCTATGGAATTTGGACTTGCTCATCCCCACAGTTGCATGAGACAATTCTTATAAAAACTTCATAATATTTACAAATATCTCCTGTTGGTTCTGTTTCCCTAGAGAACCCTGACTAATACAGTTATTTCAGGTTAAAAAAAAAAACATTTCATTTATTTATGGGGTGAGAGACTATTCTTCTGACATCTGAATTCTTTTTTGCCCTTTTCACATTATTTTTATCTCCTTGCTTAAATGAAGCATAGAGATTTCTCTGGCATATGGAGCAGTGGCCTGATCATGCAGGATAGTTAGGAAAAAAAGGCTGTCTTGTTTTTAACAAACAAAGGTATTCATTTTAATACCTTTACAATGAAAGGGGCACCTGTGCCAGATGCCAAGATGTTTCTTTATGGTTTTTCATCCACAATAGAAGAAGATGTTTTGGCCCTGTCTCTCTGGCCTCAGAGAAATGACTGAGCACAAGTTCTTGGAAGGTTATTTGTTTCTCGCTGGCAGATAGCAGCTTCCAGCTTTCAGGCAATTTTCAACCTCTTGTGAGCTTTGGTTTTTAGTGAGATGCCAGGCCTGGATACCTGGGGCATCTTCCCAGAGTCACCATGATGATGTAAGATCACATTAGAAAGGAGACTGTAGATTCCAGCTCCCAGGTCCACATTCAAACAGATTCCAAGGGAGAGACCTCGGAAACGTATGTGCCCAGTCTTTCAGAGGCAAAATGTCAGTTGCTTACAGCCAAGCACCAAGCGACTTTGGAAGGTTTCGTGGTCATCACGAGGGCACTTGTTCTTGTGAAAATGTCACAGCCCAAATTCAGGTTGTGGCCACTCTCCCAGCCTTGGCAACCTGGCCGTGGAACCCAGAGAGGGAAAAAGCAAGTACGTCCCATTTTGGCCTGGCCCCACCCAGCTATCTGGGGACTCCAGCTATGGAGGCAGGGACCTTACTACCTGCCTCAGAGGCCCAGAGAGCCCAGGACTGGTGGGCGAGCCGAGAACTAACTCATCCTGTGTGTGCACATGGGAGGGGGGTGTCCACTAGGACCCTAGGGGTGGACAGCAGACCTCTCAGCATGGGGGGCTCCCCCTTTGTCCCCTTCAAGAACTATCTCAGTTTGCCAGGGCTGCAAAGTATCCCTGCCTGGTTGGCTTAGACAGGAATTTATCATCTCACAGTTTTGGAGAATGGAAGTCCAACATCAAGGTCCCGGCTCGATCAGGCTTTCTCCCAGAGTCTGTAGTTTCTGGGGTGACTCGCCAACAATTGGTGTCTGCCTCTGGCACGTGGCAGGCTGTCTCCCTCTGTCTTCTCCTGTGGCTTCTGCTACCTTTATCCACATCTCTAAGGACCCCAGTCATGGTGGATGAAGGCCCACCTGAATTCTGTTTGGCCTCATCTTAAGAGGACCTTTGAAGATCCTATTTACAAAGGGATTCCCACCTACAGGACTATGCTCAGGACTTGAGCATATCTTGTGGTGGATGTGATTCTACCGCCAACAAGAAGGAAGAATCTCTGGGCCCTGGGATGCCCAGGACCCTCAGCCACTTCTTCCTGAGCGTAAGGGAGCGAGCCCTGAGCCGCAGAGGGGACACTGGCTTCAGGGGAGGGTGTCTTGACCTTAAGGATGCGGGCTCAGTGGCTCCCGCCAGGCTGGCCTTCCTTCACCAGGGCTTCCCGAGGCAGCAGAGAAAGCACCCGAGCCCTGTTTCCCACCCTCTAACAACAGGGACAGTGACTTCACTGGCTGTTGCAGGCCCTTCTTGTTTCAGCAGGAGGATCCTGTGTGTTTGATCTAAATCTGATCTCCTGCTGGAGAGACCCAAACAATCTAAGTCAAAACAGTATTAACAGGAAGCCTGCTTCTCTGGGCCAAGAATGCAACAAAAATAGCTTCCGAGTCTTTACTTCTGGTAGTAGCACGATTTGGGGAGGACCTTTACCTGAGAGAAACAATAAGTGGAACTCTGTCCCCAAATATTTGGGTCTTGCGCGAACAAACTCTGCAGGGTCTGGCCTGAACGCAAGTAGCAGGGCTGCTGGACCTCCTAAAGCATCTGAGACCCGACGAGATCACGACCTTCAAGAGCTTGCAGAGGGCAGGGGCGCGTGGCTGCGGGTGCTGGCTCCAATCCAGACTGTCACCCACACAGCCATGCAAGCAAAATGTGTGTTTTTCACTGACTGAACTGACCCAGGTATTTTTGTTCGGTGGGGATCATTGAAAATTTGGGAGAAAAAAAAAGTCCTGGATGTTGAAGCACTTAATTTCCCTGTGGAGTATTTGTGAACTCAAAAAACTACAGAGAACAGAAAAATTACCCAGAGTCTTAGTATGTAGAGAGAACCTCAGCAAACATTTTATTATTTATTTTATTTATGTGCAAATGCACACATTCATGCTCGCACACACATACCCGTACACATACATACACACACACTTTTCAATGTTTGTGTACCTCCTATTTCTGTCTCTCAGCTACCGATTTTTCTTTCCCCACAGGCAAACATTGCTGCCAACTTTTAGACATATTCTCTACACATATAAGCAACTATATATTCACTTACATGTGCTTTTATATGCAAGTGGTAGCATAAAAAACACTTTTCTGGACTGTCTTAATTTTCTGGCTTCTATAACAAATACTGCACAATGTGTTGGCTTAACCAATGGGAATTTACTGGCTCTTGGTTTCAGAGGCTGGACAGGTTTGCTTCCTCCTGGGTTGGCAGTGCTCTGGCTGGCTGGCCATCCTTGGCTTTCCCGTCATATGGGGAGATCCTCTCCTTTCTCTTTTGAGTTCCCACTGAGTTCTGGCTTTTCTCTGTGACTCTGTCTCTCTCATAAGTCCTCTAATAGTAGGATTGAGACCCATCCTGATTCAGTTGGCCACACATTAACTAAAAATAACATTTTCAAAAGGTCCTATTTGCAATGGGCCCACGTCCACAGGAAAGGGGTAAAGATACTTTTTTTTTTCCTGGAGTACATACTTCAACGTGCCACAAGGAACTTTCTTATTTTGACTTGACAAGATCTCTTGGAGAGGCTACCATATCGGTGCACACCGATTGTCTTAGTTTGCCAGGGCCGCTATAACAAATATCACATACTGGTTAAGTGATATAACAAATATCACATAAGTGGAATTTGTTGTCTCGTGGTTTTGATGCCTAGAAGTTCAAAAGCAATTTCTCAACAGGCCATGCTTTCTCCTGGACTCTGCATTCGGGTACTGACTTGCCATGCTCCTTGGGGTTCCTTTTTTGTGTCTATCACATGGCGATATGGCAATATGTCTCATTCTCTGGCTTCTTCTGACATCTATCTTCTACTTCCTTGCTCAATTTCCTTTGCTTATAAGGTCTCCAGTCATATAGATTCAAGCCCACGGTGATTTGATCTGCCTCATTTAAATAGGATCTTCAAAGATCTTATTCACAAATGAGTCCACCACCTTAACTAATAGAAACGTCTTTAAAAGGTCCTATTTACAAATGGGTTCACACCCACAGGATTGTGGATTAAAACTCAAACATGTCCTTGTGGGGTACATGATTCAGCCTCCAACCTTCCTTTAATATCTTTAATTCTTTTAAGAAGCTGCGTATTATCCCACTGTATCATTGTATCATAATTTATTCCATTCCCTATTATTAGCATCTTGATTCTTTTCAGACATTTAATATCCAGAAAAATACTCACCATTTCTCACTTCTTTAGAAGTAGGATTAGTGGGTAAAAAACTTTTGTAATTGGAGATTTGCCAGATTGTTCTCCATGGAGCTTGCACCAATTCACCGTCCTGCCTGCTATTTATGAGCATGTACTTCTTTCCTCACAGCATCTCCTGCACAATCATGCTTTTTGAATTTTGCCAACTTCATATGTGAAAAATACCACTGTGCAGCTTTTAAGAGTGAGATTGAAAACCTCTTAACAAATATGAAAGCATTTGAATTTTCTGTTCTGGGAACTGTCTATGTTATTGCTTTTTTTGTATTGAGTGGTTGGTTCTCTCTCTCTCTTTTTAAAAACAATTTTATTGAGATATTTTTACATATCAGCCCACTCACTGGGGCAGAAAAGTCTCTTAAATAAATGGTGCTGGGAGAACTGGATATCTATATCCAAGAGAAAGAAAGAGGACCCCTATCTCACATCTTATACAAAAATTAACTCAAAAATGGATCAAAGACCTAAATATAAAAGCCAGGGCCATAAAAGTAATAGAAGAAAATGTAGGAAAGCAGCTTCAAGATCTTCTCTCTTTTTGAGAGCAACATTTTTATTTTTTGTTCCCCTACTCCGTTACTTCTTTCTAGCCAAACAAGAATGGAAGCTAAAGAGCTGCTACAATATAGAGTTTTTTCTTTTTAATCTCTTGCTTCACAGATTGTCTGCTTCCTGCAAATCTGTTTACCCAAGTGAATCCTCATTCAACCTGGTCTCTGATTCTCTTCCCAGTGACCAAGGTACCCCAGGAAAGCTCCTACCACTGACCCAAGTGCCCAAATACCTTGGAGGCAAAGGTAATTGTTCTTGAACCCTAATTTTTCCACCAACCCAGAGTACTCTGCTTTGGCAGATTTTTGTTTTCAAGTATTTGCAGCTGGAGACCTTATTTCTTTTTGCCCCTGGTGTATGTCTTTAAATAATTTCAGAAATTCTCCTCCCCACTGTGTGCTTCATAACTTAAGATTTTCCCTACTATTTCAAGGAGTTTTCAGTTGTGGTTACTGTTTTACCTTCTTGCTTTTGTGTGATTTCATAAAGGAATATGGGAAAATGTTGATCTTATTCCACCTTCTTGTTTATGACTAGATCAGCACTTCTTCAACAAAACTTACCTATTTTTGAGATGAATCTTGCTTCTTCTCTTATGGGAGATGAAGAACATTGTCATGTAGTCTCTACAGGGAAATTTTTTCTCTATTTTCCCCTTTCCACTATAGATAGCAACCATACACAGATTGTCACACCCTCCCAACCAGCACAGTAGATGACAGAAATAAGACAGCATATATCTTTAATAAGAGTAAGTGTATATGAAATAAACTTAACAAGGAATAGAAGTGTACAAAGAAAACAAACCAACTTCAAACATGGTGAATCCAAAAGACACATATTAAAAAAAGGACATTTATTGACTCTTCAAGTTTTTATAGTCTATGAATACATTTTATGAAAATAGTATGAGATGCATTCCTGTATAGAGCCTCCAACTTGGCAATTCCTTAATTGCACTCACACATTTTCTAGGCACAATTTCCTTGGCTTAAGATTGGTTGATATGTTTTAAACATAAAGGAATTTAATTAGTGTTCTTCAGAGAGCAGTTTTATTTGCTGAGAAACTTCTGACAATATACCACAAAGCTGGAACAAGTGGCATTTCCTAATGGTAAAAGTTTAAAAAAAAACTTAGTCATTTTTTGTTGAAAATCCTTGACTTCTTTTAAAATTCTACCTTGTCTGGGGTAGTTGTTGGAGGGATGAAAAGGCCTTTAGATATAATATTAACAATTCAGATTCCTCACAGTTGTTCTGATAAAACCCATGTAATTGAAAGATGTTTTGATTTATTTAGAGTTTTATCCCTCATCATTCAAAGATGCAAAGTTCTCAAGAGATTGAGTTATTTTTTTGGAGAAGAAGATTGTATCACCCTCCAGTCGGAATGTGAGAGATCTTCAGAGCTTTCTCCTGTGACTTTTAAATCTGTTTAATTTATTTCTCAGTATTGGCCTTTTACTTTTATCTTTTAATTTTAGAAATAACGGCAGCAAAAGGAAGATAGACTAGCAGAGCAGACGAATGCCAACTTTTAGAAATCACATGAGCCTTTCTATTCTGTGGCCTCCCCAACTCCCACCCTGCCCAAATTGCCAGTGAGATTTTAGGATTCACTCGAAAAGTCTTTTTCCATCTTTTTTTCACTTATGGCAATTTCCCCATTGTGAGGTGTGGGGAGCTAAAAGAACATCAGGCAGGCTGCTCTTCCTCTCACGTTTTAGTTTTCACTGATTTTATTAACGTGTTTAGGGTAGCGGCTCCCCTGCTTCCGAGGAGTCAACCTCTGTGTCCTTCAGAGGATAGAATGTGAGCCGTGGTTATTGCTTCTGAGCAACGAAAGACGCTCAGACCTGGCTGTCGGGGGTGAGAGGGAGAATTGGCAGAGTTGATCACTGCTAAAGAGAATGCTTTCTTTGTTTGGCCAGTCTCATATATTTTTAATTGACATGTTTCTAAGACCCAAGAGCAATGTTGGGTGAAATAATAGCCTTCTATATTCCACTCTGGGAACAACAGTTCATCAGCACAGCCAAAGCAAAGGGGCATTCTGTCGAACTTTCTTCTTCGTGTAAAACCTGTGGAGTGAAAAATTGTTTTCTTTCTTTTTCCCCTTCGAACAGTCCTACATAATGCATGGTGGTATGTTAATTGCCATGTAATCTCTGCTAGATAGGCAACACTTTTCTTTTGTTCCAAAAGGGAAATATTATCTCAGACTTGAGACAATCTGCCAATATTTAGGATCCATGGATACTAGATTTATCTAGAATCATTGTTATCTTGACACAAGAGTAACAGTGATAAGGAACATAGGATAACAGTTAGCAATTATATAGCAGTTGGTATGTGCCAGGCACTCTTCAAAGCACTTCATTTTTATTAACTCATTTCATCCTCACGACGAATGGTAGGGTTCTCTCAATTTACAGATGAGGAAACTATGACACAGAGAGGTTAGGAAACTTGTCTGAGGATACAACAGGAAGCGGTGAAGCCAGACTGGAATTCAGGTCATCCAGCTCCTGCCACTGTGAAAAAACACTCTGTGTGTGTGAGTGTGGCATACACTCAGGTTCATTTACTTGCATACATGATGTACTGAAAGAACTTACTAGGTCAGGAAATTGAGCCAATTATATTTTAAAATATCTTTAAAGGGGCATCACAGTTAAGATGGGGGCTTGGATTCCTGCAATGTCTGTGGGTAATTTGGGGTCCAGCTTTGGGATCCTGGAAGGTTTTATTTTTATCTTTTATTTCCTTTTAATATGCAGACCAGTTTTAAAGATTATGCCATAGGGGAATTTATAATGAATGCTATTTGGAAGATAGTATAAATACCAATCAATTTACCATCCCATTGGGATTATTCAGAAAGAAACAAATTATAAACACTCCTTCCAAACTTGAACCCTCAACATATGATTGAAACTACTGACACAGCAAGACGTAACTTGACTGCTTGGTATAATTTTGTTATGCATTTCAAGATGGGTTTTCTTAAAAAAAATATTCCTATGTTGCCACCAAGCTAGGTCTTCCAGATGCTAATCAAAGGCATTCGAAGGACCTGAGTTTACGTGGTGATGGGTACTTTGGAGTGATTGTTCAATTCCTATTTCAATCTCCTGCTTGCGCTGCAGAATGTGGAGAGGCAAAAACTTTATGTCCCAGTCTCCACCGCACCTGGAATTCCAGATGGAGTTTATGGTTCACCCTTCAGATGCACCCATGCTAGATTTAAATGAGAACCAGCATGGGGAATCCATTTTCTGGTGTAGATGATAACAGAGGAAACGTTCCGGAAGTAGCAAATTTAGCAGTCAAAATATAGTACTAAAGCCACTAGAAGTAGCTCTTTTCTTTGTACATCTATGACTCCATCCTGGTAAATAATAAGATTTATTTGTTTCAGGAATTGATTTTAATTAATTAATTTTTTAAGTATATAAAACCTTTTATGTTTTCCAAATCAAATCTCTGGAAATAGGTATATTCGGAGAAGTCTAGCTTCCATTCCTATCCTCTTCATCTGGTTTCTCCTCTCTTTATGTAACGGAATATTTTTATTAGTTTTTGGTTTGCATTTCCACTGTTTCTTTTTGCAAATATGATACATTTATATTTGTATTTCCCTTTATTCTCTACACCAAAGGCAGATACTGCATTTATTGCTATGCTTCTTGCCTTTTTTCCTCTTAACAACATGTCCTGGAGCTTGTTCCACATTAGAGAATAAGATGCTCGCCCTGCTCTCGTCTAATCCCACTGCCTGTCCCTCCAACGCAGCCAGCGACCTTAGTGGCGAAGCCTCTATTCTTCATTCGTTGAGGCGCTGGCTTTGGGGCTGAGTTATACATATGTGAATTCTTGTTCAGGAGTATCCATCAATTCTTCCTTAATTGAATATTTGGAAAATCAGATTTTGTTAAATGGAGACAGAAACCAAGAGAATTTAATATGAAGAGCTGTTAACATATTGAAAAGACAGAAGCTACCACCTCGAGGTCTGGGAGCAGAAGGAAGAGGAGGAGCTCCACGGAACTCAGAGCCCTGAGAAGGTGTCTCTGAGCTGCAGAGGTGTCCCTGGAGCAGGGACCCAAGCCTCCGAGGAGAGGGCACTGGCAGCTGGAGGAGCGAGCCCTGGAAAAATAGCAAACGGGATTCAAAAGCTGCTATTGGAACAAACAGCTGAGGTTAAGAAGCAAGGTTGGGATGGTGTTGACAAGAAAGGTAGCAAATAGGAAACCAACAGGAAGCCAAGAGGAAGGACCAAGGGTCTCGTTCCCTCTCCCCCGCCGAGCGTCTCTCCTGCGCCCCCAACTGTCAGAGTCTAACAGGGAGCACCTGGCAAAGCAAGGATGTGGTTACAGAAGGGCGGACTGGAACTAAGGTCCGACCGCTTGATAACTGGCCCACCTGTGGAAATGGCATGTATTTCCTTCTTGGAGTTATGAATATCATGCATTACATTAATGGCTTTTCTAATACTGATTTCACTCCTAGAATGAATCTCATTTAGTCATGATGAATTATTTTCTTAATATATTATTTACTGATATTTCATTTAATATTTTATATTATATTCGTAAGTGCTACTGGGTTATGGTTTTATTTTTAGGGCAATATTTATCAGATATTGATTTCAATGTTAAATTTGCTCCTTGAAGAGGATTTGGAAACTCTAATTCTTTTCCCATGTTCTGTGACAGTTTATGTAGTATTGGGATTATCTGATCTTTAAAGAATTGATAAATTCACCTGTGAAGCCATCAAGGCCTGGTGTATTTTTTGGAGAAAACTCTTACAATTTCTACATAGCTTATAAAGCAATTGATTTGTACATATTTTCTATCTCTAAAGATTCAGATTTGGTGAATTATATTTTCCTGTAAATTATTTTATATAGATTGGCAAATTTATTATTACTTTTAACCCATTGTGTCTTTCTATATAAAGTATATTTCTTATATGCAGCATAGAGTTGAGTCTTGCTTTTTTATCCATCTGACAATTTCTGATACAGATTGAGGTTTTTAGACCATTTATATTTAATGTCATTATTGTATTATTAGGTTTAAATCTATCATTATTTAAATTTGTTTTATGTCTCTCATCTCTTCTCTGTCCTCCCATTTTGTCTTTTTCTACCTTCTTTTGGATTAATTAAATATTTTATGTGATCCTGTTTCATGTCCCCTTTTGGTGTATTAGCTATGACTTTTTGTTGTACTTTTTAAGTGGTTGCTTTAGAGTTTATCTCATATATCTTTAACATATCACAGTCTTCCTCCAAGTTATACTGCTACCCTGCATGGATATTTTTAAGAACCTTACAAGAGTTTACTTCCATTTGTCCCCTCCTGGCCTTGTGCTAGTGATGCCATACATTTTACATTTGCATATGTTATGCAAACCCTACCCTACAATGCTCTTTTTGTTTGAGTCAACATTTTTTTCAAAGTTACTTAAATAATTTAAAATTATATATTTTATCCATGTTCTTACCAGTTTTGGTGCTTGTCATTCATTTGTACAGATCCACATTTTCATCTGGTACAAAATAGGGGCTTTCTTTCTTTACATGAGGGGCTTTCTTTCTCATTTCTTGTCTTGCAAACCTACTGGTGATGAATTTTTTTAAAACTCTTGTATGTCTGAAAATGTATTTTGCCTTCAATTTTGAAACATATTTTTGCTGGATATGCTGGTTTGTTCCTACCCACTTGTAATTTGGGGTTCATGAGCATATACTGTCATTTAGTTTTTTGGTAGATACTGCCTATGGGTTTTTGGATTTGCTATTTTAGTTTCTGTGTCTATTTATAACTGCAGGGGTGGAGGTGGTATCAGGAGGATTCAAAACCTATGCAGCTGCCAGAATCTTCCTTATAGGTTTTGAATCTCTTGGGTGTGATGAACGAAAAACTTGTCAAGCAGTTAGGATCTCACAGCTTTATTGAGTATTTTATGAATACGTGGAACATGTTCTGTATGGATCCCATACAGAAAATGGAAAGGGAGCTTCACCAAGGGAGTAGAAAAGAGAAGCTCATATAGGATGAATGTGGAAGCAAGTGAGGAAATGTTCTGATTGGCTGACATTAAATTTCCATTTTACATAGGAGAGTCCCACCAAGAGGGGAGCAGATACACTCTGACTAGTAGGGAATGAGTGTCCGTTCTGATAAGTTCTCTTCCTGACCAAAACTAATTTTATCACCAGGTGTTGATTATAAGTAGTGTGTATATTCTGTTTTCTCAGAAAATCCCTCTGGGTCAATTGTTTTTGTTCTCTGGAAAAGTTCTTCTCAAAAAGGGGTAATCTGGCAACACTCAATGCAGGCAGCCAATTTATTTTACTTCAGAGGTGGGAGCATTTGTTGATGTTTTTGTTGGCTTATTTGTGTGTGTGTGTTTGTTTTTGATTTTTTGGGTTTTCATGGTCTGTAGGGTAGGTTGGTATTCTCCCTCATTTCTCTGACTCTAGTACCAGAGCTGCTGATCTTCTCTTGTCCTTTTCACCCAGCTCTCTTACTCAGTATAAAGGTTGCAAACTTCTGCAACTTCAGTAACTTCCAACAGCTCCTGATACCAACTGCAGATGCTGCAGTAACTCAACCAAATTCAATTCTGACTGTAACTACAGAAAGTCAGCCCAGACCCCACAGGCTCAGGGCTGTTCTCTACAAGACTGCCCTTAAGGCACCTGTTACAGTTTTGGGGGGCTTGGACCGCCTGCACTTCTGACCAACTGGCTACAAATTTGGGGGCTCCCACCACCCACTCAGGTTCAATAATTTTCTGAGACGGCCCACAGAACTCACGGAAAGGGCTATTCTTATACTTCATATGGTTTTATTATAGTAAAAGGATACAAATAAGAAGAAACCAAAAGAGATGCATAAGGCGAGGTCCAAGAGGGTATCAAAAGCAAGCTTCCATGTCCTTTCTGCGTGGAGTTAGAAAGCATCACCCTCCCTCCACAAAGATGTACCTTATCAATCATGGACGCTCACTTGAGCTTTTGGTGTCCCGAGTTTCTGTGGGGTTCTATTATGTAGGCGTGCCTGGTGAATCCACGCCTTGTGGTTGGACTCAATCTCCAGACCTTGAATCACATAATTCGTCTTTCTGGTGTGACCAGGCCCCACTCTAAGACTACAGGTGTGTTGTCTCATTAGCATATGTGGTCCTGGGCCCACCATGAGTAACAAGACAATCCTACCCAGGGAAATTACAAAGATTCAGACCTTACTTCCCCAGGAACTAGGGACAAAGACCAGCCAAGTTTTTATTAGAGAATTATCACCCAGTTTTGTTGAATATGTTATGGATGTATATTTTTTCCCCTCACTCTCATGTTTTGTCTATTGGGTTGAAGAATGTGTTTGGAAGATTGAAAATTACTCTGCTGTTATGGTAGTTCATGAGTTTTATTATTTTTTAATTACTAAAATTGTCATTCTTGGGATGTGCTTCACCGCTAATGACTATAAATATGATATCATTATGCAACTCCTTTTTTTATGCCCAAATTATTTTTGAAATCTATCCATGTTAGTATATGCATGCACACATGTATCTATAATTTCTTATAACTGCTGTGTGATATTTTTCCATCCTATCAATGTACTACCTTTATCAACATCCCTATGCATTTACATTTCTGCTATTTCAAATCTATCGCCATAACAAAACACACTGCAACAAAAACTCTGGTATTTCTCTCCTTGTGTGAGAGTTTCTATAGCATTTATTCCTAAAAAAATTCATCTTGAATCTTATAAAATTTAAATAGCATGAAAGGGTTTTGTAAATGGAATATGATATACAAATGTTAGGTGTTTTAATTATCTGAGCTCTGGCATTCTTTCCAGACTTTTACCAAAGTCCTTTTACTTTTTGATATGTCCTCCTTTGGACAGGAAAGACCTTACTTTAAAATTTTTTTTATTATAGCTTATCAAAATAAATGTCTTCTTTCCCTTATCAAGTTCCTTGAATCTACTACCTTCTTCCTTTGATGGCTCAACAGTGATTTAAAGAAACATACACATATACACACACATGTACACCAGAAAGCTACAATACCTTGTATAAAAATCTCTGATTTGGTAGTTTTCTGTGATTAACTTTCCAGTTTGCTTCTAACTCAAACATTTTAAAAAGAGAGAAAAGGAGTATATGGGATCCCCTTTCAGGCTTTTTCACTCTATATTTACCAGATACCCATGCCCTTGGCTTTTCGGACAGATTCCAAGCAGTTCCAGCCAGGCAAATTAGCTTGAACTGAAGCAAAACATTTTATTTGCATGGAAATTTATTAACAAATAAATGAGTGTGATTCCTTGGCCTGGAGGCCTATGCTTTCCAGTTGGTAAATTAACTTAGGAACCCCAAATTCAATTCCTTGAAGTTCCTGTGTGTAGTTTTTTTTCTTGT
>JAQZBX010034053.1:0-25135 GCA_029593785.1 Cabassous unicinctus
AAAAAAAAAAAAAAAAATTCAAGCCATTTTAAGAAACAGGAAGACAAGGCCCAGTCTAATGAACAAACCAAAAAACAGGAGGTTTCATGTTCATGCAGAACATGAAACAATTAATCAAGGATATGCAAACAAATATGAATCCACATAATCTAGTGACTGAAAGATGAATGATAGTAGGAATGATAGACACAGGGAGGACATACTGACAAAATCATAAACATACTTAAAAACAAAACAGATATGATTCCTATGAATGGCACAATGCAAAAAATAAAAAATGCGCTGGAAGCACATAACAGCACCTCTGAACAGAGAAAGGGCATAATTAACAATGTTTAAGATAGCACATCTAAAATTGGACAGATAGTAAAACAGATAGAGAAAAAGATAGGAAATAATCCAGCGAGGACTTAGGGATTTGAATGACAACTAGAAATGTACAAACACATGCATTATAGGCATCCCAGGGGGTGTGAGAAGGAAAGATGGCAGAAGGAGGGATGGAGTACATAATGACTGAAAATTTCTTAACTTCTTTGTGGGAAATGGATGTACATGTCAAGCAAGTACAGCACACTCCAAACAGTATAAATCCTAACAGGCCTACACTGAAACATATATTTATTAAATTTTGAAATGCTCAAGACAAAGAAATAATACTGAAGAGAAAAGAGATCCACCACATAAAAAAAATAATATAAGCACTGATTCACATCTGAAAACATGTATGTAAGAAGGCAATGGTATGACATTGTTAAGATGCTAAAAGAAAAAAAAAAAGCTGGCAAGAATTCTGTATGCAGAAATGACAGAAGGGTCACAACTGTGTAGGGAGGGATCACTGGTATGGGGTGTCAGTGATGGGGGAATGCATGGGGTCATGTCACTAAATCATAAGAATATGTTTAAGTGTCCATGGAGCATGGTCTAATGGGTGAAAACTCACACAATAACCAAAAGAATGAAACGTCATTTTGGGGAGTTATAATACATTTTCTAAAATGTCAGCAAGAATACCCCGATAACAAGGGCAGTGCCTAGTGAAGAAAGACAGACAATTACAACAGGTCCTTGATATCGATGATTGTAGTTATGAACTTTCCTTGTGAAATTGAAATTGAAATATAGCCTATTGTTATATATTGCCTAAGATTTGCCTCTTAAAACCCTTCTTGTTCCTCAAATGAGGCCTCTCTCTAAGCCAAACTCAGCATATAAATGCACTCACTACCTTCCTCTTGACATGGGACATAAGTCCCCAGGATAAGTCTCCCTGGCACTGAGGCATTATTACTAAATGCCAACTGGATATAAACTCAGAAAAAACACCTTAACTGAAAGGGGGAAAGATTTAATACAAGTGAGTTTTTATGGATAACAAACTTCAATGTGAATGAGATGTCATTGCAGAGGTGATGCTTATACAAGTCTCAGCAAGATCTCATTGACTGCCTAAATAAACAGTGCCTCAAAAAACAGGTCTCCTGAGGGCTCTAGAGACATCCAGACACTATGAGCAGGGCAGCCAAGTTCAGGATTTCAGCACCCTGTCAGTGGGTCTTAATTTGGAATTTATGCTGCCCAGTGTAGCAAAGCTAGACTCTTTTATAGTTGTCCTACATATGAGTCTTTGGGCTCTTCTATTTTAACCTATACTTATAACTATACTTGTTAATTATATGTCTCAGAGTCTCAAATATTTGGTCTGTCTATGTGCCAGGTGGGCCCTGAATCTCAGCAGAGATGAAACATCTACTCTACTGTTCACTGAAATCGCCAAGGACAGCTGTCAAAGAGACTATGATGGAAATCGGCCTTCCCAAGAAGCAGAGAGTATCTGAAACTGCAAGCAAGATAGTTCCATCCATCTGCTCCATGGGATCTAAATTCCCTCTCAGTTAGAAGCACAGTGGACATCACCATCCCCAAATCCTCAAGACTGGGGAATGAACAATAGACTAAAGTAGACTTATTATTATTCTATTATAGACATTATTTTTCTAACAATGGAAGAACATTTATCATTGATATAAAAGGCAGTGGCCACCAGAGGTTCCGAGGGGAGGGAGAGGGAAGAATATGTGTAATATGGGAGCAATTTTGGGACATTAGAATTTTCCTGTCTGACATGGCAATGATGTATACAGGCCATAATATATTTTATCATAACCTACAAAATTATGTGGGACAAAGTTTAGGCTAAAATGTAAACTGTAGTCCATGGTTAGTAGCAAGGTTTCAATACGTTTTCAATGATTATAATAAATGTACCATACTAATGTTGTTAATGTGGGAATGTGTGCAAAGAGGTGGACATGGGGCTTATGGGAATCCACTATATTATTTATAGAACATTAATGTAATCTATATCTTTAAAAATAAAAAAAAACATTAAAAAAACAGTGAAAAATAAAAAATAATTAGGGAGAATTCAAAACACTCACAGATAAGGAAAAATTAGGAAACCTTGTCAACAAGAAAGCTGCCCTTCAAGCAATATTAAAGGGAGTTCTGCAGGTTGAAATAAAAAAGAAAAGAGAGAAGGTTGGAAGAGAGTGTAGAAAGAAAGATTATTAGTAAGAATAGCTAAAATGATAAAGAGAAATAAAAACAAAATATGATATATATATAACCCTAAAGAGAAAATGGATATTGTAGGTACTACCTTGAAAGAAATAAAATTGAAAGTGTGCCCTGTCCTGAATGCTCCCTGTCTAACTCCCTAAACCAGTAATCCTTACTTGTCATACTGCCAAAAGTGATTTCTCAACATTGTAGTTTCAATTATGTACCCAACAATCCCCATTGTTCAGCTGCCTCCTCCCCCAACCCTTCCCCAGTTCCATGGACCATCCAACACATTCTCCCCACCCTAAACTGTCAAGCTTGTACCACCTAACCCAATATTATCACCACACCCCTGTCATATTCCTTCTTACACAATTACTCACTTCCAACTTATCATAGATTTTGTCTATATGGGTGTTGGCTCACAACCTCCTTCTCCCTTTCTATTTCCTGTAAACCTATCTTCCAGACTCTAGCCCTCTGAGTCAGCTCAATTTGCTTAATTCATATCAGATTCATGCATGTTATCCCATGTGTTAGCACAACTTCCTTGATAAAAAAAATTATATGAAAAAATTAGCATTAGGGGCACTACCAAAAATATGAAATAAGTTGGGATATATTTGACAAAATATGCAAAGTCTTTAAAGCAAAAATATTTAGAATACTGCTGAAAGAAATTAAAGAAGCCATACATAAATGGAGAGATGTACTTTGTTCATGCATCAGGAGACTTAATATTGCCAAGATGTCAGTTCTTCCCAAGTTGATTTATTGATTCAATATAATTCCATTCAAAACCAAGAAGGAATTTTTGAGTAGAAAATATTAGAAGCTGACTTTAAAATTCATGTGAAATTGCAAAGGAATTAAGTAGTTAGAATGAATTTATAAATAAAACATAGATACAAGCTCAAGAAAATCCTTAAGTTTTTGGACTAGTCAAATATTTCTTAGACATGACAGTAAAAGTGCAATACATAAAATAAAAAACTGAAAAATTGGACTCATATTTAAAAACACACTTCTTTAAAAGAGAATGTTAGAACATAATGATAACCCACAGAGTGGGAGAAAATATTTGAAAAAAATTTATTTCATAAGGGATTTGTATCCTGAATATTTAAAGACCTCTCAAAACTCAATAACAAGGAAATAAAAAATCAGATAAAAAGGGGCAAAAATTTGAACTGACTCTTCTTTAGAGGTGGCAATTAAGAACGTGAAAAATACTCAACTTCAGTATATGCCAGGGAATTGCAAATAACCATCACAATATGATACATTTGCATGCTTATTTGAATGACTAAAATTAGAAAAATTGACCATATGAAGTATTGGGGCAGATTTTGAAGAATTGTAATTATCATATACTGCTTGTTAAAAACATTTTATCACTTCTGCCATATGATTCAGACATTTCATTCCCAGGAAATTATCAAAGAGAAATGAAGGTGTATGTCCATACAATAACTCAAACAAAAATATTTATGAAAGCTTCACATGTAATAGCACAAATTTGAAAACAACACAAATGTCCATCAAAATAAGTGGATGAGTGAATATTACTTTTTCTTTACAATGGAATACAACTCAGAAATAAAAAGAATGAACCATTGATAGATATAACAACATGGAAGGATTTCAAAATAATTATTCTGCATATAAAAGACATACAAAAAAGACTACACCTGTATTATTCCATTTACATAAAATTCTGGAAAGTGAAAATATCAAAAATTAAATTGTACATGTTAAACATATGTATTTATCTTTAATCATTTTTTAAAAAGAAAAATATCAACTCATTACTTTAAATAAGGGAAGAGTGTATCTACACTGTGGACCCACAGTTTCTGTCCATTCTGTTTTCCTTTTTATCCCAGTGTCTTCTCACTTTAGTATCAGTGGAAAATCATGATTAGTTGTATCACCTAATTGCTGTAAATATAGGACAATATTTTAGAATGTGATGAAAAATTTCTATGAGAAATGACATATTAATAAACTTTGAGAGATAAATTATGAATCTATGCTGTAATATTGCAGGAAAATGTTTTAAATAATGTTTTTTTTCTTTCAAAATTAAAGAATTACCATCCAATAGCAAAGTCAAGGTGAATTCATCACTATAATAGTGACAATATTTCATGTTCTGTCCCTAACGGGTATGGTTGATGAGTTCATTCTTAGGCAGACATGGAAGGTCTTACAGCCTGATTTTCAGGTCCAATATCTATAAATTAAAGGGAAGCAGGAGTTCTGGGGAAAATAGCTAATGCCATTAGCTTTTGGATAAGATAAAATCAAAATGGGTCTTAGCCAGCTTCTGTCTTAAAATCAAAGATTCTTACGGAAATAAAATTGTGTCCAATATACTGCTGAACCTACTGGGCAATTGTAAGAATCAGTATCAAAAATTTTCAATTTACTTGAGTCTATGCAAAACCATTAATTCATAATGAGACTCAACAAGGAAAATTTTATATGAAGTTTGTAAAAACAAAATAATGAAAGAGTGACTACAATAAGAAATATTTTTACAATTAGCTTTATTCAGGCTCATGTCACAGAAGATGGAACTCCTCAGCAACCTCATAAGGTAAAATTGACCCAAACAACCCTGCATATGTCTCCACGCATGCAAAATTTCCTGTAACACAAAACTAAGGATGCTCATGTGGACTTAGTGCTTGGCACCAGTCAAATGCATAACATAAATTCAAAGGGATGGACTTTTCAAATTAGTGCCTAAAAGAGGAGACCAATCAGGAATTCTTTGGCTTGGGTGTGAATCACTTTGGATGTTAGAATCAGAAACTAAGTCTCAATAAGAACCAGATGGTCACTAATTCAGAACTTGTACCCTCTTCTAGTCTAAACTGGCATTCTTTTTCTTTCTGGCCTAGTCAACAAGAGAAGCCCTAGATAAAAAAAATAAAATAAGTATCAAAATATTGAACAACAATCAAACCTATGATATCAAGGATTTCATGATAGGTTTAACTATGGTCTAACAATTTTTTTCATCATTCTGAAAATTTGACCATACCTTGTTTTTTAAAGGGTTTGAGGCTTTTGAAAGATTCAGAATATTACATTTGTGATAAAACTAACAGAGGGATTTGACTGAATGAGTCTAGGTAATATTTCAACATTCAAGGAGATATAATGTATAAAATGTATGCTTCAAATTATTAACTGTGTAATGCTTAAGGGCTTAGTAAACAATTTATATGACTATTAAATACATTATTTAAAAAGT
The DNA here is from genome assembly GCA_029593785.1 of Cabassous unicinctus. Taxonomy (NCBI): domain Eukaryota; kingdom Metazoa; phylum Chordata; class Mammalia; order Cingulata; family Chlamyphoridae; genus Cabassous; species Cabassous unicinctus. The sequence goes on from JAQZBX010034053.1 coordinate 5,834, forward strand.
AGAAACAGTGAAAATTCTTTATACTAAAGAATCCTTTAAGACAAAGAATCTAGTAACAATTTCTTAGAGAAAGTACCTCCCAAATGTGTCCAGTGAGGCCAAAACGTCCCTCTTAGTTGGGAGGGGGGATATGGAGTGTGGCTTCCTAGCTTCCCAGGGTCAGACCTATTCCCTCCTCTCTACCCAGTGTCATTTGTAGAAGGAGGATATCTTTAAGGGATACTTTGAATTCCTTATTCTTCAGGGTATAAATGAAGGGGTTCAGGGTGGGAGTGATGATGGTGTACTATGTGGCAATTGTCCTGTCTAGAAACCCTGCAGAGTCAAGGGCCAGATGGATGTCGGTGTACAGAAAGGTGTAATAATCTAAGCACCTTTAATATATATATATATATATATAATAACATTTATGTAAGAAAATACACATATATGCATACATATTTATATATCATTTTACAAATATTGGTATGTACTGTGAAAAATTTTGATTTTTATGAACACTAAAAAATAAATAAATAAATGGTGATCACCAGGATGTGGTTGTTGTAGGTGGAGAAAGCCTCCACTTGCCCTTGGCTGAGTAGATGAGAAGGATGCTGGCAATGATGCAGCCTGAAGATGCAATGGTGACCAGGAAGTGCATCCTCAAAAGGAACATCTCTGAAGTGATGGTCATGATATCTATGAGGAAGGTTGGAAAGCAGTATAGAAGCAGCATGGGTGAGATTTTACAAAGAAATGAGTGATGGTATTGGCGTCACATGACAGCCTGAGGATCAATGCAGTGAGCACAGAGATTTGAACACACCTGTGGGCCACTTTAAAGCCACCAAGGAGAGACCTCATCAGGGTGTGGTTGTGCAGCAGCCAACAGAGGGTTAGGTAGTTGTTATACTTCATGGTGGTGAAGAGAAGAAATTCCATAGGCAGTGAACAAGTAAAACATGTGCCTAAGGCACCTGAGGTAGGAGATGATATTCTTTGCAACCAGGCTCTGCAGCAACTTAGACAGTGTGAATGAGGTTCAGACCATGCCCAGCATGGCCAGGTTGAGCAGGAGGAAGGACATGGGGGTGTGGACATTGGGGCTAAAATAAATGGCTGTGATGATAAGGACATTTATGATCAGGGCCACCACAAACAGGGAAGAAGAGGCAAAAGAGCTGCCTGGAGCCCAGGGTCCTCAGTGAAAGTCTGCAGGATGAACACAGTCATCCTCAGTCATCACAGGCAAAGCCAGCTCAAATCTGCTCGAAACACCAGTTTAGTTCATACCCTGAGACACTCATTCCTGACATAGTCCCAAACATTACTCCATATGAGAAACCCAGCTGCCTCATGCAAGCAGGAATGCTCCCAATGGAAATGGCATTTTAAAAGGGTACCTCCATGAAATGCAGAAATTAAAGGTATCATCTGTAGTTTGCCAGACAACTGCTGGCAATTATATATTGAGGCGAAGACTGTCCCCAATTGATGCACATTGCCATGGCCTCACAGGAAAATCCAGTCATGTCTAACTTCCTCACAAAACATCCATATACCTGAGTGAATACTAAGAATTTCTTATTGAAAACTGATAATTCAACATCTTTTGTTGGGTTTCTTAGAATTATCAATTATTAAGAAAATAAATATGGTCCTCATTTTAAATGACTAATTAGCAAAGTAAATGCTAAGGGATTTCTTATATAGAAAATATCATTAAACAGAAGAGAGAATGAATTTGAATGGTCTTGAAATAACTAAAATTGAAAACTTTTTTTTTTGTAAATTTTAAGGCAGCAGGGAGGGGGAAAATGGTCACAGAGTAAGAAGTGCCAAGAGACAATTTTCCCAACAATGTAGTTAGTAATCACCCAGAGCTATCTAATTCAGCTGCTTAATTGGCCCAGGAGATCTGAATAACATCCTGCAACAACCTGGGGAAAAAGGAAGGAGTAGACTGCCCATTTGTAGTGAAGATTCATGAATAAAGTACTCCACACCATGGAGGCAGGTACTCATCCCTCACGGGTAGTAAAGATGCCTAAGAGCTATTCCCAGGCTGGAGTTGGAAGTTGCATTTCCCAAAAACAGGGGAGGAAGAGACAATCAGGCACTGACTTCAGCCATGTGTTATCAAATTAAGCCAGCTAAAGTCCAACCCTAATAACAGCTAAGGTTTGAATCTGTCAAAGTCAAAAAGGAGTCAGTAGCCTCCATTTTAACTCTGTGCCAGATATGAGGGGAAGCAGGGATGATTGAAAATCCCAGAGATGTTAGGGACTGGCTTCTTGCCATCCTGGTTGGATTGTAGCCCTAGCCTAAGCTCCAGCCCTACCTCCAGCAGGGGAGGAAGCTGGGGACCTGCACCAGTCTCGTCAGGCAACAGTATTCAATTTTGGCCTGCACAGACTAGATTTTTGGGCACCCATATAGCTGCATCCCTACTCCCAGTATGAAAGGATGGAGGGCAATGTTTCCTCAGGTTCTCTGGGCAACTGTCGGCACTTTAAGCCTACATGTACCAGACTGTTGGACACCTGTGGCTACATTCCCACACTTGACAAAGTAGGAGGAGGGACACTGCTCTCTGACCCTCTCCAGACAACTGTAGTCCGTTTTGGCCCACATGGACAAGATTGCTGTGCACACTTGTAGCTCCATCACTGACCCTGGCAGACAAGGGAAGAGACAGTGTTCTTTCACCTTCTGTGGGCATCTGAAGCCATGATCAGTCTTCACAGATTAGATTTTTGGATACCTGTGGCTCCATCCTCATCCCCCAATAAGATAGGAGGAGGAGTGGTGTTTGCCCAGCACTTCTGGGCATGTCTAGGCACTTTTGGCCTTCATGGACTAAACTGTTGGACACATATGTAGCTCCATCCCTGACCCTGACAGACCAGGAAGAGGGACAGTGGTCTCTCAGCATATCTGGGCAACTGCAATTGCTTTTGGCCTGCATGACCTAGATTTTTGGACACCTATGGCTCCATCCCTAACCCCTGATAGCACAGGAAGATGGCGGTGTTTCCTCAGCCTCTCTGGGCATCTGCAGCCACTTTCAGCCAGCACAGACTAGATTGCTGGGCACCTGTGGCTCTATACCCATCCCCAGATAGGGCAGGAGGGGGAGCAGTGTTTCCTCAGCCTCTCTGGCCAACAACAGCCTCTTTTGGCCTACATGGACAAGATTGTTGTGCACACCTGTGGCTCCAGCCCTGCCTCTGGCAGGAAGGAGGAAGAAGTGAAGTGATCCCTCAGACACTCTGGGCAACGGCAATCACATTTGTTGTGCACAGAAAAGATTGTTATGCTCACCTGTAGCTCTAGCCCTGTCTCTGGCAGGTGAGGAGGAGGGAATCAGTGCTTTGACTGCCTATCTGGGCAACTGCAGTCAGTTTTGACCAACATGACTTAGCTTGCTGCCCACACATGCGACTCCATCCATGCCCCAGCAGGCAAGGAGCTTCTTCTGTTTCTTGAGGCAACTATAGATGATCTTGTCCTGGAGAGCATGAATTACTGCATGTTGCTGTAGATCCATCCCTTACCCTGGCAAAAGAGAAAGGTGGAAAAACTTCATCAGTTCCTGGAGCAATATGGGCAGCTTCAGCCTCCATGGTTTATAGTACCAACTGAATCCTTGGCTCTTATTTAACAACCAGCAAATAAGAAATTGCAACAAACAAATGAAAATGCTGAAAAAACTAAGGTTGGCTAAATGCGAGCAATTATAAAGTTCCAAATTAAGGTGCAACTATCAAAGATGGGATGTAGCACAAAGCCAATCAAATAGAATGCTCAAGAGTAAATAATGAAACTGAACCCAGAATAAACACATAGAACAGGTAAAGAAAAGACTAGGAAAAATAGAACATAGTCTCAGGGGACTAAATGCTGGCAAGAGGCATGCAAAGATATGTTTCACGGATGTCCCAGAAGAGAATTGAAGAGGGACAAAAGGAATATTTGAAGAAATGATGGTTGAGAATTTCCAATCTCTACAGAAGGACATAACTATCCATGTCCAAGAAACAAATCATACTAAAATCCAAATACATATGAATAGACATACTCTGAGACTCATACTAATCAGAATGTCAAATACCAAGATAAAGAGTTTTCTGAGATACTTGAGAGAAAATGATTCATAACATAGTAGGGATGTCCAATAAGATTAAGTGCTGTTTTCTCATCAGAAACAATGGGGACAAGAAAACTGTGGTATGATATATTTAAGCTACTGCAAGAGAAAAACTGCCAGCCAAGAATCTTATATCTGGCAAGACTGTCCTTCCAAATGAGGGCAAGTAGAGAATAATCACAGATAAGCAGAAATATAGTTTTTACTCATAAGGCCAGCTTAGCAGGAAATATAAGAGGGAGTGATATTCCTGAAAAGAAAAGACAAGAGAGAGAGGTTTGGAAGAGAGCCTACAAAGTAAAATTATAACAGTAAAAGTAACAAAAATATAAAAAGTGTGGTGAAAACAAGATACGACAGATTAAAATCCAAAGTTCAAAATAGGTATAAAACTGCCTTTACAGCAAGTGTTTTTAACCAGGGATCCACATACCCCCAAAGGGTCCATGGAAAGATTTGAGGGGCTCTGTAAGCTTAAATAAAATCTGAATAATTCTAAAATTTAATTTAAAGACATGCTGGTGTTGAGTGTCATAAAATTATCTGCTGCTACATTCTGAGAAGGGGTCTGGAGTAATTTTCACCTGACTGGCCAAGGGGTCCATGATAGCAGTTTTCACCCGACTGGCCAAGGGGTCCATGGTACAGAAAAGGTTAAGAACCCCTGCTTTAAAGTAATAACATTGAATCGTAATGGATTAAACTCACCAATCAAAACACACTGACTGCCGGAAAGGATAAGAGAATACAAGTCATCTATATACAGTCTACAGGAGACTCATCTTAGACCCAAGGATACTAACAGATTGAAAGTGAAAGGCAGGAAAAAGTTATTCAATGCATGCTGTAACCACCCTCCCCCAAAAAAGCAGGAATAGCTATACTTATATTGGATGAAATATACTTTAAAGGGAAAGTTATCATTAGAGACAAGGAAGGTCATTATAAACTAATAAAAGTGGAAATATTCTAGGAGGAAATAACAATCATAAATCTATGTGCACCTAACTAAGACTCCCTGAATTACATGAGGCAAACCTTGAAAAAAGTGAAGGGAGAAGAAGATGTCTCCACAGTAACAGTTGGAAACTTCAATACACCACTCTCATCATTGTATAGACCATCTGGGCAGAGGATCAATATAAAGCAGAGAGTTTATAAAATATGATAAACAAAATAAACCTAATGGACATATACAGAACATTGTACCCCAAAACAAATATTTATACATTCATCTTAAGTGCTTCTGAAACATTCTCCAGGTTAGAACATATGTTGGTTCACAAAGCAGATCTCAATATAAAAAGATTGAAATTATACGAAGCATTTTCTCTGAATGTAAGGGAATAAAGCTGAACATTGATGACAGGCAGAAAATGGGAAAATTCACAAATATATGGATATTAAACACCATACTCTTAATCTATGGGTCAAAGAAAAGATTGCAAGAGAAATCAATAAATATCTTGAGAAGACTGAAAATGAGAACACAACATATTAAAACCTATGCGATGGAGTGAAAGCAGTGCGGAGAAGGAAATTTATATCCCTCAAGCATTACATTTAAAAAAAGACAGTGTTAAAATAAGTTACATAACTACACATACTGAGATGCCTAGATATCATAAAAAAATTACAAGCCATAAAGGAAACAGGAAGAGATGGCCCAGCTAACAAACAAATATTCTGTTGAGAAGCAGTGTTTAACACAACTAATCAAAATATAATCACAAAAAATTTCTAAGAAAAAATTTCTAAGAAAAAATTCAAAGATTTAAATAAAGTATGACTAAAAAGATAAAGTATATTAAGAAGATATTGGTTGAGCATAAAGACGAATTTGAAAACCTGCAAAGTAAATTAACAGCGCTTATGGGAAAGAAAGACACAATGGATGAGATTAAAAATACATTAGAGACACATAATAGCAGATTTGATTTGATCAAAGATAGATGATATTGGAGACAGAACACCTGAACTTGAAAAGACAGAAGAAAAGAAAGAGAAAATAATGGATAAAATGGAACACGGTCTCAGGGAATTGAATGACAACAAGAAACGCCGAAACATATATGTAATTGGTTTCCCAGAAGAAGAGGAGAGTGGAAAAGTGGCAGAAAGAATATTTAAGGGAAGAATGACTGAAAGCATCCCTATACTTATGAAAGACATAAATATCAATATGCAAGAAGGAAAACACATGAAACAGAATAAATTAGAATAGACCTACACTAAGACAGCTGCTATTCAGAAAGACAAATATCAAAATAAAGGGCAGACTCTGAAAGCAGCAATTGAAAAGCCAAGCATTACATACAAGGGAATCTCAATATGATTAAGTGCTGAACTCTCATTAGAAATAATGGAGGTGAGAAGAAAGTGGTATGATGTATTTAAGGTACTGAAAGTAAAACTGTCAGCCAAGAATTCTGTAACCAGTAAAATTGTCCTTCAAAAATGAGAGTGAGATTAAATTCTTCACTGTAAAACAAAACCTGAGGGAAAATGTTCCCAATAGACCACAATTAAAAATGATACTGAAGAGAGATCTGTAGCCAGAAAGGAAAAAAAAACAAGGGTGAGAGACTGGGAGAAGAGTGTAGAAATGAAGATTATTAGGAAGGATTAATTAAAGGGTAAAAGATAGACAATAGTAAGATATGACAATAAAAGCCAAAGGACAAAATTATAAAATATGTAACTCCTTTACAACAATACCATAGAATTTGAACACCCAAATCAAAGACATAGACTGATAGATTGGATAAAATATATGAGCCATCTATATGCTGTCTACAAGATACTGGCCTCAGATGTAAGGACACAACCAGGTTGAAAGTGAAAAGTTGGAAAAAAAGACATTCCATACAAATAATAACGAAAAAAGTGCTAGAATAGCGATATATTTTTTTCACTGGAAAAAATAGATTTTCAGTGCAAAAGTGTTAATAGATGAAGAATACCATTATATATTAATAAAAGGGGCAATAAAGCAAGAAGACATAAGCATAATAAATATCCATTTAACTTGGGGGTCCCAAGATACATGATGCCAAAACTGGCAAAACTGTATGCAAAAATACAAGTCCCTAAAATAATAGAGACTTCAAGACACCACTCTCTGTATCTGACAGTACATATGGACAGAGCATAAATAGAGAGATTGAATAACATGATTAAAGAATTAGACCTAACAGATATCTGTAGATCACTGTATCCCAAAACAGCAGGATATACACTCTTTTGAAATGCTTATGGGTCTTTCTCCAAGATAGTCACAAGACAGTTCTCAATAAATTTAAAATTACAGAAATTATGCAAAACACTTTCTCTGATCATAACTGAATGAACCTGGAAATCAAAGATGGATGGGAAAAAGGGAAAATACATAAATATATGGAGATTAAACAGCACACTATTAAATAATCATTGTGCCAAAGAAGAAATTGCAAGAGAATTCAGTAAATATCTTGAGAAGAATGAAAATGAGAACACAACATATCAAAACCTATGGGAGGGAGTTTATGTGGTTCAAGAGGTTAAGTTTCAACCTCCCATATGGGAGGTCCTGGGTTTAGTTCCCAGTGCCTCCTGAAAACAAAACAAACAAAAAACCAACAAGGAAAACATACAAAAAAAATCAACTCACTGAAACTGATGTGGCTCAGTGGTGGATTGCCAGCTTCCCCATAAGAGGTCCCGGGTTCAATCCTTGGCCACTGGTACTTAAAAAAAAAAACATATAGAGCACTACAAAGGCAGTGCTTAGAGGGAAATTTGTAGCCCCCAATGCTCATATTAAGAAAAGAAGAATGAGCTAAAATTGAAGAACAAACTGGAGACCTAGAGGAACCAGAAATATAACAGCAAAGTAATCCCAAACCAAGCTGAACGAAAGAAATAGTAATGATCAGAAAAGAAATAAATGAAATCAAGAACAAAAACAACAAACAAACAAACATAAAACAAAGGAGAGAATAAACAAAACCAAACATTGGTTCTTGGAGAAGATCAACAAAATCGACCAGCCCTTAAATAGACAGACAAAGAAAATAAGAGAGAAGATGCAAGTAAATGAAATCAGAAATGAGAGGGGGACAATACAAGTGAATCCACAGAAATAAGAGAGAGCATAAGGGGATACTATTAACAACTGTCTGCCAAAAACTAGACAATATACACCAGATGGACAAATTCCTAGGAACACAAGAACTACCTACACTGACCCAACAAGAAATAGAAAACCTCAACTGATCTGTCGCAAGGGAAGAGATTGAAATAGTCATCTGCTTGTATGGGGTGTTGTTGGGGGTGTGGGCGGTGGGGAGCATGGGAATCCCTGTAGTTTCTGAGTAATATTTGGGTAATCTAGGCACCTTTAAAAAATGTATATATATATATATATATAACAAATAACATTTATGTAATAAAATGCACATATATGCATATGTATTTATATATCATTTTACAAAAAAAAATTTAAAAAAAGAACTATAAAAAAACCTCCTGAAGATGAAAAGCCCAGTACCAGATGCCAAGATTGATACAAGCCATTATAAATCCTGTCAAAACCTATAAAATTGTGCCATGCAAACTATAAAACATAATGTAAGATATAGGTCATGATTAGTGGCAATGCTTCAATATATATGCATAAATTGTGAAAAATGAACCACAATAATGAAAGATATTTTAATGTGGGGAAATGTGAAAGGGGGTGGGGATATATGGGAATCCCCTATATTTTCAATGTAACCTGTATTTAATCTAAAGCGCCTATATATATATATATATATATAAAGAGAGAGAGAGAGAGAGAGAGAGAGAGAGACACACACAAAATACTTGCAAACCACATCCAAAAGCACATTAAAATAATTACACAGCAATTCTACATACCTGGACTACATACCTGGACTACATACATACCTGGACTACATCCCAGGTATGCAAGGGTGGTTCAACATAAGAAAATCAATTAGTGTAATCAACCACTTAATAAATTGAAGAGGAAAAATCACATGATCCTGTCAATTGATGAGGAAAAAGACATGTGACAAAATACAGAATACTTTCTTGATAAAAAACACTACAAAAGGTAGGAATAGCAGGAAGCATTCTCAATATGGTAAAGTACATATATGAAAAACCTACAACTGGAATTTTTCTCAAGGTTAATAGACTGAAAACTTTCCCACTGAGATCAGGAACAAGACCAGGATGCCCACTGTCACCATTGTTATTCAATGTTGTTCTAGAAATTCTAGTTAGAGCAGTTAGGCTAGCTAAAGAAATAAAAGGCACCCAAATAGGAAAGGAAGAAGTGAAACTTTCACTCTTAACTGATGATATAATCCTATATCTAGAAAATCCTGAGAAATTCACCACAAAGCTCATAGAACTAATAGACGAGTTTAGCAAAGTGGCTGGATACAAAATTAATATGTCAAAAGGAATAGCATTTCTACACACTATTGAATGAGAAATTGGAGAAGGAAATCAGAAAAACATTTACATTTATAATAGCAACTAAAAGAACCAAAAACTTAGGAATAAACTGAACCAAGGACATAAAGGACAGGTATTCAGAAAACTACAAACTGTTGCTAAAACAATCTGAAGACCTAAGTAAACAGAAGGATATTCTGTGTTAATGGATTGGAAGACTAAATATCATTAAGATGTCCGTTATGCCTAAACTGATTTACAGATTCATCACAATCACAATAAAAATTTCAACAAACTTAAAGAAATAAAAACAGCTTTAGTAAGGTTTAATTTGCATGCATTGAATTTACTCACTTTTAAGTTTACAATTCAATGATGTTTAGTAGAATTGTGCAATACTCTCTAAACCTGTCTTTAGAACATGATCTTCATCTCCAAAAGATCACTCATGCTTATTATTTTTCCATTTTCTGTTTATTTTTAAAGGAGCTTTATATTACACAAATGTTACATCAAAAATGTAGGTCATTACTCCAAGCCAAAATCAGCATATGAACGTATTACCTTCCTCTCAGCATTGAACCTGACTCACAACAATGAGCCCTCTGGCACAGAAGGATTATTAATAAACACCAATAGAATGCATTTGGAAAAAGCTTTGACCAAAAGGGGGAAATATTAAAAACAAATGAGTTTGTATGGCTAAGAGATTTCAAAGTGAGTCAGGAAATCATTCAAGAGATTATGCTTATGCACATCTCAGCAATATCTCATTGACTGCCACAGTAAACAGTGCCTCAAGCAGTGGGGATCCTGTGGATTCTAGAAACATCTGGACACTGTAAACTCAGCAGATAAAATGAGGAATTCGGAATCCTGTCAGTGGGCCTTTCTTTGGAATTTATGCTCCCCAGTGTAACAGAGTTAGTGTCACTTATAATTTCTCTAAAAATGTCTCTTCTGCCCCTTTTGTTTGAACCTATAATTAGCACTATACTTGTTAAATATATGTCACAGAGACTTAAATCTTTGGTCTGTTCAGGTGCTAGTTGAGCCCTGAATCTCAACAGACTTGCAAAACCTACTCTCTAGTTCATTGAACTCACCCAGGACAACTAACAAGGTTATGATGATGGACAATGCCCATCTCAAGGAACAGAGAGTATCTGCAACTGCAAGCAAGAGAGCTCCATCCATCTGCCCCATGGAATATAACACCTCTCCCAACCCAATGAGCAATGGATTAAAGCAGATTTATTATTATTCTATTATAGACTTATTCTAGCAATGGAAGAACTAGTATCATTGATTAAAACAAAACAAAACAATACAGTGACCAGCACAAGCCCTGAGGGAATGGAGATGGAAGAATAGGGCATTTCTGGGACATTGGAATTGTCCTGCATGACATTGCAATGATCGATACAGACCCTTTTACATTTTGTCAAAGTCTATAAAATTGTGTGGGGCAGAGTATAACTATAATGCAAATTATAGTCCATCATTAGTAGCCATGCTTCAGTATGTGTTCATCTTTTGTAACAAATGTAAAACACTAATGAAAATCGTTGTTAATGTAGTAAAGTGTGGGAAGGAGAGGGTGTGGGGTATATGGGATTCCCCAATATTTTTTTCTTTCTTAAATTTATTTATATATTATAAAGAAACTTTACAGAAATGTTACATAAAAATATAGATGAGAAGGGAAGAAGAAAAAATAAAGACCAAAAATAGAAGGTGTAATGAAAAAAAAAAGGAGTGGAAAAGGAAAAAAAAATGACAGACAGACAATAAACAAAGGAGAAAAAAGTGAAAAGAAACAAAATGGCAACAAAGATAGAGAAAAACAAAAACAAAAACAAAACAACCCAGGGGCTGTATATGCACTTTAACTGGACCAGATGATGCACATGGGGACAGCCATGTGTTCCTGCCACCCTATATGGTTCATTACCCCATACTCCTAGTAATTGGGAAATGATCATGGTTAGAATTAGAGTAAATCACACCCCCTGGTCAATCTACCCTTTTGTCATTTTTTGTGCCAGATTGTGCTGCAATTGTCACTTAAAAACACATAACTGCTTTAGCCAATCACAGTGTTCAAGCCCTTAATGACCCCAAAGAGCAATTTCCTCAGTAAAGGAAGAAACTACCCAACTACAAAAGGTAGTTTTACAAAATAGGGTGATTTTAGTTTTTCTTACTGTGGAACAAGATAGGACCTGTGTCCTCATTAATGTTCGATGTTGTTTATGCATTCCTGATCACTCCTATAATACTTCAAAAGCTCTAAATCATATGCAGTAGTGCATACAACACATTGATAAATTAGCTATTGACCCACTATCTGATTGATTTAATTCACTTTCTTGGCCTTGTAGACATGTTTTTATAAGTCTACTAGCTCTTGGTGGAGGACTTCTCTTACTCTGTTGTGTTTTATACTGTTGCTATGGAATGTGGATGCAATGCTTTTCCTATGGTCAATGTAAGCTGCTGTGTGGGGGTGAATTGTGGGGATCCAGGGCCTGGGGTCCCCCTAAGTCATCAGCATATAGCCACCTGGATAACCAATAGATAAGTTTAAGGTTAACAACCATCCCCAGAGAGGAGAAAATGTATAGATGGTATCATGAATTATAATCTTCCCAAAGAAGTAAATGTCCTTGGTAAACGTCCTTTCTATGAGCATATCAACAGACCCCATATGTACAATTCACATGACCTGAGCAGAAACTCTATTCTCATACCCTAAGGAATGTCTTTGTTGTGAAACTCCTTATATCACTATTCATTTTACCATTTCTTTGCAGAGCGCTATCATCATTTTGTGATCAGCCATCATTGGAGACTTTCTTCTGTTCATAAGTGCCAATAAAGTTTATGTGTAATTCTGAGAAAAAAAACAACCCAGGAAAAATAGGCTTCCCTCTTAGGCCACTAGGAACCATCTCACACTGCCATTGCTTATCAGTCAATTACCCTGCAGGCCCCCTCCACAGGTAAGGGCTCCGTTTTTAGAGAATGAAATAAAGAAAAAAAACATATATATATATTTAAAATAGTTTAAAAAACAATATTAAAAATATCAGTATATATGTTCCCTATCACAAGGTGCCAGCTGGATGCCTGGAAGCCCCTGGATCGCTCTTTGGAGCCATTCTGGTAGGAGGCACTGAGGATTGAATCAGAGACCTAGTATATGTGAGGCAGTTGTTTATAAATGAGCTACACCCAATCAATAGGTTAGGTAAGCGTCTGAAATCCTATCTGCCTCTCCGGCCTACTATTCCCTCAGGAGAGTTGAGCTTCTAATACTTTGCAGGCTTTTTCTTCTCATTTCCCTCTCTCTAGGATGTTAGGTACCTGTCAGCCCACTCCCTCACTAACTGAGTTCCTCTCTTTCCCAGGGACGGTGGGTGTGAAAGCCTGCTGATCAAATTCTGACCTCTCCTCTCCCAGGGTCAACTTCAGTGCTGGCTGGGGTCTTTTTTCCTTCTGTTCCACCCCCCCTTTACAGTTCTTTCTGAGTTTGCTGGGTGCTAGCGCCACACCTATTTGCCTTTTAGCTCCCCCACAGAGGGGTCCTTTCAACTTCCACTTGCTGGGCTGGCTACATTCGAGATTCAAAGTGGGCTCAGATGGCCAAACACACTAAAGAGAAGCCAGAGGATCTTCTTTGCATTCTCAGTTGGCTGCAGTGAGCCAGGAGTTTTACCAAGGCTATTCACCTAGAGTGTCCGGTATATGTGCCCTTCTCAGCCAAAGGGACAAGTAACTCAAGGGTTTCATTAGGCCTCTTTTTCTCTCTATCCTTCTCATTCCTGGATGATGCACAGCACTCTCCTGGTTTGCAGATCACCAAAGCAGCTCCCTCAGATAGCATTTTGACCTTCCTCCATTGTTTTTATAAGACAACTGAGCCTTGTTTACCTACTTCCCAGAAGTCCCTCACTCATTATGGATATATGGGAATTCCCTATATTTTTTATGTAACATTTATATAAACTTAAGCTTGTTTAAAAATAAAAAAATATTTAAAATAAGATAATATAGAAAATTCCCATATTCCCCAACCCCTCCACCTCTCACACTTTCCATTAATAACATCTCTCATTGGTGTGGTACATTTGTTACAATTGAACAGATACTGAGGCATTGTTATACTATACACCACACAATTTTATAGGTTTCAAGAAAATGTGTAACTACTTCTATTCATCATTGCAACATCATGCAGAAAAATTTAAATGTCCTCAAAATGTACCAGGTTACACCTATTCTTCCCTCTCCCTCCCCTGAGAAACTGTGGTGAACACTGTCTTTATACCAATTTACAAGTTTTTCCATTACTAGAATAATAATAAGTCTACTTTAGTCCATATTTGCATTCCTGCCTTATGTTTGTTCCCACTTCAGTCTTCAGGATTTGGGAATGGTGATGGCAACTCTGCTTCTGATTGAAAAGGGGCTTAGATCTCATGCGCCAGATGGATGGACCTCTTAGTGCATTTGAAGATACACTATTTTTTAGGAAGTGAGTTATCCATCATGATCCTTTTGTTAGTTGTCGTCTGTGAGTTTGACGAACTGGAGAGTAGGTGTTGACTGCCACTCTGCTGAGATTCAGGGCTTAAACTGCTCAAAATAAACAGACTGAAGATTTACATCTCTGTTACATATATGTAACAGTATAGTGTTAATTATACATTCAAATAAAAGGGGCAGGAGAACTATCTATGGGAAAATTACAAATAAGTCTAACTCTGTTACATTGGGAAGATAAGTTAGCATAGATTCCACCCTAAGGCCCACCAACATGGTGCCATTTTTCTAGGGTTGTCTGCCCTACCTATAGGGTCTAGAAGTCTTTAGAGCCTTCAGCCTTATGCAGTATTGAGACATTGTTTAATGTGGCATACAATGAAATCCTCCTGAGACATGTAGAAGTGTAACCTGTGGAATGACATCCCCACTCACTTTGAAAAATCTTAGCCTTAAAAATTCATTTGGGTTTCATACTTTCCCATTTTGGTCTAGGTCTTTTTCCAGATGCATTGCTAGTTGGCACTTGGTAATAATCCCTCGGTGCCAGGGAGTTTCATCCCTAGGAATCATGTTCTATATCAGGGGAAGGTAGGGATTTTATATGCTGAATTTGGCTTAAAGAGAGACCACATTTAAGCAACAAATATATTAATAAATGTTATATATTTGACAATATATATTACTAGGTTACATTTCAATTTCACTAGAGCAAGTTTCTTAAGTATAAATATCACTATCAAGGACCTGGTGTATTGGTCTGTCCTCCTTCACTATGCATGGCTCATATACTCTAGAGATTCTTACCATTCTATGAGAGATTATAGCAGGACTTGATAGGATGAGAATTCAATATTCTCTCAATTTTGTGGGTCTTCTTCCCCTGAGCATATGAACCATATGAACACCTTCATATTCCATTGAGACATGCCCCAGGTGCCACCTCGCCATACATCCCAACAACACTGACACTTGGCATAGTGATCATCCCCTGCCACACTTGCAACCGTTCTTCAATCCAAAATCTCCCCAAAAATGAATCCAAAAAATAATAAAATTAAAAATAAAAAAATAAATATAAAATAATTATTTTTTGCATTGTGATTTCACCAAACTAAGATTTGTTATATTTTATGTGTATTGAGAATTTCTTCTTTATGATCCCCCACTGTCTTCATTTTTTTCACTTTAGATTCCGAAAACTTTAGGTTACAGAAAAGTCACATGTGAAATATAGGGAATTCCCATATACTCCCCCCTCACCCTACTTCCTCACCTTCCAATAACATCTTACAGGAGTATTGTACATTTGTTACAATTAAGGAACAATTATTGAAGCATTTCTACTAAACATGGTCAATGATTTACATTATGATTTACCTTTTGCACAATTTATTTTTATAGGTTCTGACAAAACATAAAATTGACTGTATCCACCATTGTAAAATCATGAAGAACAATTACAATGCCCTCAAAATGATCTCTTCCACACATTCTCCCTTCCTTCCTGTCAGAACCTATGGCAATCAATGAATTTTAATTTTTCAAGAATAAGGTTCCTATTACATGCATTAATATTGAGAACTTGATAACTTGATATACTTGTCTGTTTTCTTTAATTAAGTGTTGCCTATGTACTTGAGAAGTTCTTGCCCCTCTATTTGAGAATGTAGCAGGACTCTCCAGGATGGAAGCTAAGTATATTCTGTTTCTTGTATAGGTCTCCATCTACTGAGAAAAAAACCTATGACAACATGAACACTTTCATATTCTATAGAAGCATGTCCCTGGTGCACCCTTTCCCACATATCCCACCACCACTAACACCATGTCCTGCAGTGACCCTTTCCTGCCATATTTGCCAAAAAATACATTCCCACAATTGTAGTTTCAACCACAACCCTACAAATCATCAGAATTCAACTGTTCATTCCTCCAGTCATACCCGCAGTTCCACTGAGAGACAAATTTAAACTTCCCACACTTCTCACCCTCACATTCCAGCACCATCAACTCCACTCACAACCCTGCACAACCATCACCCCTTCCACTACCAAACCACGCCCTTCCACATGATATGCATTTCACCCATATTTAGCATTGCTTCACCACACTCTACTCCCTTTCTGCCTCCTGATAACCTATCTTCTAGACCCTAGCTCTAGTGAAAGGTTGTTAGTAAATCTTTGGAAATGAATAGAAATGGTCAAAGTATATCACAGTGTTTGTAACTAGTAGTGCTGTTTTATGAGTATGACAGTGGGTGAAAGGAGAAAAATAAGATCATGTATATTACTAGAAGGAAAGTTAAATATGTAACATGGGACTGTATAATATAGTAAAACCTTATGTGAAATAAAATTATGGATAATATATATTGCATATATAAGACTGTTTTCACAAAATATAAATACAAATTAACTGGAGAGATGGAAACAAAATAGTAACTATTTACAGCAGAGGAAGCATAGTGATTCTGAGAGATGATGAGGTTTTTTGTTTGTTTGTTTGTTTCATTTATTATTATTATTAAAATAATGACAATGCTCGATAATGATTGAAATGATGAATTCTCAATTATGTGATTATACTAAATACCATTGATTGTACACCTTGGATGGAATTCTACTTTATTAACTTGTAACAATAAAATTCACTTGTAAGAAAAGCAAAAACAAAGAAATTACCTTTTCTGGGATTCACATAAGAACTTTAAATTGTTACAACTGTGCAGCATCTCCAGTCAACAGATGGAGTCTCTTTATCTACCTTTGATTCTGGGGACAGCATAAAGTGTTTTATTTGTATTGGCCAAAATAATACGGTGCAAGTCACAAGGTGCCTCAGGATGCCTTGGTGTTTTTCTGCTCCTCTCTCCTAGAGTTTTGAGTCAGTCATGTGAACAACTCCAGAATAGATTCCTGGAGGAGCAAATGATATGTGAGAAAAAGGAGAGTTTTCTCAGCCGAGGACACTCAAGTGCAGCCAATATCCAGGAGAGCCCCAAATTGTAAGAAACACTAGTCATGATCACCCAGCGCTTTCCAGTGGACAAGAGATGACAACAAACAGAACAGCATCACGCCATAGACTCCGACATAATGGAAAAAGTGTTATCAGAAACCATTGATTTTGGGATAGCTTATTATGCAACAATAACTAATTAATGTAACAGTCAATGTGAATAAAACTCTGGGAACTGGGAATTCAGAATAATTGGCTTCTTCTTATTTTAAGCATTACTTAATTTTTAAGGCAACATTCATGATGACACTGTTTTTATATTTATTTCAGATAACTACATTAAAAGATGACCAGAGTTGGGATGCTATTCCAGATAATTCAGAGATATTGGTAAGCTATGACTTTTTGTTTAGGAACAACTTGTGACCCTGAATCAAAACAGTCCATTCTCTGAGGAATTATTCCAAAAGATTTTAAGCTCTTGTGAAATTCATCATTTGATCATGAGGGTTGAAGAGAGTTCTGAATACAAAAGAGATGACACAATGGATGATGAAATATATATGATTATTCACTCAGATGCCCTTCAGAATTTATAGTGAAATTTAGAGAAAGGGGAAATATTTCATTCCCCTAAATAGGAAGATTTTTATTTATTATGCAATAAAATAATTCTAAACATGAAAATGGGTTCTGCACCCCTATACATAAACACTTTACACATGCAATGGGAGATATATTACCTCAATAAGATGATGTAAATACCAAAAACATTTCTTTTTTAAGGATTGTAAGGTTTGGCTTAAATTTTTCCTACCTCATATTTAAGGTCATGTCAGGTTCTAAATAAATGAACTGATCAAAGAATAACAATGTCTGCCCCAATGGAGGTCTTGAGCCCAGTAATCCCATCACCTCTTCAACCCCAAGGTATTCGACCTCTTTATGACATCATTACCAAAGATTCTCCTCATGGCCACCTTTATGTCTTAATTCTTCATACTGTAGATGAAAGGGTTCAGCATGGGTGTGACCACAGTGTACATCACAGAGGCTGGTGCACTTGGATTTGCATTATGCAAAATACTAGAAGTAAGGTATACACCTAGACTTGTACAATAAAATAGGAGACCGCTGAGAGGTGAGATGCACAGGTGGAAAATGCTTTATATTTCCTCTGAGTTGATGAGATTGCACGTATTGAGGAAACAATCTTAGAGTAAGAAAAAAGGACCCCAGTGAGGGGTCCCCCACACAGCAGCCCAACTGCAAAATACATCAATATGTCATTGAAGAAGGTGTAAGAACACGCTAGGTGGATGATCTGATTAAGTTCACAGAAAACCTAGGTGATTTCCAAGGATATACAAAAAGACAAATGCAAGACCATTAAACTTTGTAACAAGGAATGTAAGACACTCATGATCCAGCACCCCAGGACCAGCAAGACACAGAGTCAAGGTTTCATGATGACCGCATAGTGCAGTGGGTAACAAATGGCCACAAACTGGTCATAAGCCATCACAGGCAGGAGGAAGGCATCCAACCCTACAAAGAGTATGAAAAAGTACATCTGAGTGAGACAGTCTCCATAGGAAATGGCTTTGCTCTGTGTCTGGATGTTCACCAACATCTTTGGCATAGTGATGGAGATAAAAATTATGTCACGAAAGGAAAGACCAGAGAGAAAAAAGTACATAGGCGTGGGGAGGTGGGAGTCAGAGATGGTGGCCAGGACGATGAGCAGATTCCCAAAAACAGTGACCAAGTACATGCACAGGAACAGCATGAAGGCAAAAATTTGCAATTCTGGTTCATCTAAAAATCCCAGAAGAAGGAATTCTGAAATTTGGTATTATTTCCTCGTTCCATGTGGGGATTGTGACTATCAGAGAGAAAGGATATGACTAATTTTCACAAAACCAGGCTTTATCAACCTAACAAAAATGTTGTAATTTATACATTAGTGTCAAGAAATAAATTTCTATATTTACATTATACATCTGATCCCCTTTGGGGTTTTCTAGTGTTGTCTCTGATTAGGAATTCCTTTCCCCCTTACAAATTTTCCTCAAAAATTATATCTTCTACAGAATTTATAAGAAACATAGTCATGCACTTGAGGAATATATATTGAGTACTGACTTGTGTCACACATGGTTTAAGCAATGGCTATATATCTACAATCTGATGATGGAGAAAGAATATAA